>PVIU01010458.1:0-69986 GCA_004026605.1 Ondatra zibethicus | reverse complement strand
TTGCATGCAAACTTCAAGATGTCCTTGTTTTTTACCGCTGAGTAGTATTCTAATGAGTATATAATCCACACTTTCTTGATCCATTCTTCCATTGAGGGGCACCTAGGTTGTTTCCAGGTTCTGGCTATTACAAACAATGCTACTATGAACATAGTTGCACAAATGCTTTTGTAGTATGATTGGACTTCTCTTGGGTATACTTGATGACGAATTATCAAGTCAGCACAAATCAATAACCAAGCTAGCTCAATAGAAACAGGTATTTTTAATGAAAGGAAAAAGGGGAGCTCACTCTACCAAAGTCGCGATCCAATCCCTCTGGTAGACACCGCATGGAGAGAGAGTGTACCTGAGTTCTCCCGATTTTCTACCTGGGGTCCCAGTAGCCACACCCCAACTTGATGTGATTGGCTAGTGGCTCTTCCCCCATCAGACTCTCACTTAAGTTACCCATGCCAATTGGTCAGTCTTGAACTCATGCACATTTGAGCAAAGCTAAACTGATTCAGTAGGTTATAAATGCATGTGTATGTATGACTATATATATATAACATTAATATTTAAAGATGAGATCATGAATTTGGAAGGGGAGAGAGGGGAGTTAGTCTGGAGTGTTGTAGACACAGTGCCCACGTATGAAATTTTTTAAAAAAAGTATTTCAAAACATATCATTACTTTCTTAAAGAGGAATTTGTAAAGCAGCTTGCATATAGTGTGTCATTCTTGTAAGGGACATTTGTAAACTTTCTCAAATAAAAAATTGAGTATTTATGTAAAGAGATATCCACATAGTTGTTTACACAAAACAGTGTCAAATAAATTCACAGCAACGTTGTAGCTAAGTAAACTGGGGGAAAGAGAAAAAAAAAGAAAACAAAATATAAGAACTTTGTGGATTACACTGCTTATTTAACCACAAGCTCCACCACTTTTGTATCATACCATGAAATGCTCCATAAAATAGGATTGAGAAAAATCTACTAAAGGAAAAAAAATCTAGAAAAAAAGAGAAGTCTATGTGTTCCCCATGCTATGAAACCCCTGATGAAACCAAAATAGCAGAATCCTGGCTTTATACTAGTACACTACTCAGACACCATCTTTATGCTTGTGGACAGCACTGTCTTTGTGACTTCAGGGTTATCTATAGAGACTACCTAGCTACATTGGCTCTAAAATGGTTAGAGTACATGACTTTGTCAAAAATTGTTCAAAGCAGAGAATTAAAGAGTTGGCAAAAATCAACTGCCAAGTATCATGAGAAGTCAGCAGGAGTGGTTCCATACAATATGGCAGGAATTTTTTAAGCCTCCAATTCTATCTTCCCTACAGATGCCACTACTGAATGACTATTGATCTTTAATAAGCACAAAGACTCCAGGTGATGGGGCTTGACCAGTAGAGGCATTGACTCAATATCAGCTTTTTTTCTGATTCTGGGTGTGGCCATAGCAAGAATTTGTCATGGAAGTTTAGGATAAAGACAGATGTTTCAAGTTGCCAATTGAAATAGAACAGTAAAAAGACTTTAGCTGTCTTTGACACTCTGAATGAGAGTATCCCTGATTCCTCCCTAAACTTTTAAACTAATAAGAAAAGATCCCATGTACAAATTAGAGGTAGACACAATTGTATTGCCAAGACATAAATCCTTGTTTATACATGAGAAGCCCCATTTACCACAGAGTGTTCAGAATCCCTAACACCTCTGAATTTAGAGACAAAGCCAGAAGAATCAACACTGACAGGCAAGGAAGAGGATAAATAGTCAAGCATGAAGGATACATGGATATCAGTATGTTTATAGCAGAAAATCAGTGATGGTGGGCTACAGTTAATTTTTAAAAGACGGCCATAGCTATTTTAATTTGCTGATGTCTTAGAGCCTCTAAAGTATTTCATCAAAAAAAAAAGACAATCTTTTACTCCAGTTTCCTTTCAACTCCCAATTCCAAGGTGTCTATGTTGTGTCCCAGTACTTCATCTAGGCTCTCAACTGGGGCTTTCCATCACAACCTATTTGAATCTGTGAACATCGAGACAGTGCTGGTATGTATCTTGAATTTAAATATGCATTAAATGCTCTTTTTGAAGTTCACACAAACTGGAGAAAAATTTTTACCAGAGATGTGGTGTGTGTGTGTGGGTGTGTGTATATGTGCACACATGTGCATATGTATGTGTGGTTTGTGCTTGTATGTTTAGTATGCACAGAATTCTATAGCTAACATTGTTCAGCATCCAGGAAAAAGCCAAACTTTATTCTTTTTATGGAATAGATTTTCTTTTTAGAGAGACAATAATGACACATTTTAATCTACATTTGTCTCAATTTAAACCATGTTTTAATTTTTTATTTTAAAAATTTTATTGAATTACAGACTAACCACAGTTCCCTTTCTGTCCACTACTCCCACTCCTGCCAATTCCCCGAACGCATCCTTAACCCTGTGTTGATATTATGTTTGTCATCAAACAAATATAGCTTTTCTTAAGATCAGAGAGTAGAACTAAGCCACTAGTTAGCCATAGACTCCATCAAATTAATAAAGGTTCGGCTTGAAGAGGAGAAACCTCTTAGAAAGGAGAAATGACAGCTCATCTACAATGATAATAATCATACAGGTGGTAAGATAGGAATATAGGATGGGGGCAGGGTTCTGTGCTTATCTTTGCAGGACAACACTCATCTTCACAAAATACAAGGGACCATGGATATTTGAATACTGACAGATGGAAACAATTTACAACCCAATAAGGATCAGCAAGAAAATAGGTTCTGTAAGTGAAAATATTCATAACTTACTTTTAGAGGCACACTAATATGCTTATATTTATAAATATATGGAGCTGGTTTTGTAGTTGGACTCTGGCTCAGTCTCTGTCTAATTCCAAGCCTGTTATTAAGAGAAAACCCAGAGCTTCTGTCTCATGTCACGAGCCATGATATTAGACAGAAGGAGAAAATAATTTATAAAACTTCCTTGCTTTCTTCATATCTATTTCTGTCTTTATCATGCTTTTCATTGAATATGTATGTATGTTCACATAAATAATGCTTAAGTTTTCCATAATAAACAATAAATTTTCCTGCAGTAATCTTTGAAGTTTCCAGGAAGAAGATGGGGCCCCACAACAACTCTACCTGGTTACTATGACATCATGATGCTGATAACGCTACTACGAGACCTGTTTGGATACCAGCTGCACAGGATGGTTTCAATTTGGTTAGCTTACATGGTGCACTTCTTTTACAACATTCTGGCCAGACCTCCATAAAATACTCAGAGACTGTTTGCAATTTTACCAGGCCAAATATTAATCTGGTAATTTAACCATCATTTATTTTAACAGGGTCCCCTAGAAAGAACATCGCCCCCATGACAGCTGGAAGTAACTTTAGAGGACGATGTCCCCTCTCCCAGCAAAGTTTGCCCTCAAGCTTAGGGACATCAATTAGGGGTTGATTATAACTGGTATACGGTTGAGGGATGGGGGAGGAATTTTATAGACTCAAAAAAAGGGATATTTGGATGATGGGATAAAAGATTGTATTTATGAGTTATTGTTTTTAGACAATTATATTGCTATAGATTTCTGTATATTTGAAAAGTCAAATTATATTAAATATTGCATGCACGTATGCTTCTACCATTGTTTAAAACATTGTTTATCTATTGATATATATATATTTACCATACTGCAATGTACATTACTACCTCCGATTAAGATACTTATACATTGTCTATATTTGAAAGTCATTGTCCTCATTATTACACAGTTGTTTATTATCTTGGTCTTTAAGTTAGATAGGTATTGAGAATTATAGATCAGTAGTCATCTATGTTTGTTATATTTATGATTAAACTAATCAGGTTCTTCAGATACATAGAGATTATATTCAGTATAGATAGATAGTCTTCAAACTCTTCAAGGAGCTGTAAAAAATGGCCTTTAATATAATCTAGAGTTTCATAGTTTTGCGACAATGAGACACACTCACTTCTGGTAACACCAATCTATTCCCAAGAGAATGTTGAGCACCAGAGACACTCCATCTGGAGCCTTTCTTCTTGGCATAACTGGCCTCTGGGCAAAGAAATGCCCATACCTCAACCACTGACAGAGATACCGAGTATCTGTGAATGGATAAACAGAACTGTTTTATCCTGCCAAGACAGGGTAAGATAGTTTTGAAAAGTTTCTTGCTCTTGAAAATGGGATGTCAGTTACTTTAGGCCTTAGCCCAAGTTGGTTGCTTCAACATTGCATATGAGACTTTGGGTGAATGTCCAGGTAGTCAGTTGTCTATGTCATTTGTTGCACACTGTGAAAGTTTCCTTATTACACTTCCTGTCCACTCAAGTAATACGTTTCCCTTCTCAGATCTCTGATGGAGTTAAAGATTAAATAATGATAGTTACCTTCCTCACAGTTTAGCCAAGCTTAATTTCAATGTAATACTTAGAATCCTTAAAATAGAATGTTTATTAAAACTTCTGTTATGCATTCTTTGCTTAATACTGTTTACTGTTTGTAATTTTGCATTTGGTGTCTGTTCCAATTGTATATAGCTATGTTGGGTTTGGATTAATCCTGTTTAGACAGAAGGGGGAGATGATGGGGGAAGAGCCACTAGCCAATCACATCAAGTTGGGGTGTGGCTACTGGGACCCCAGGTAGAAAATCAGGAGAACACAGGTACATGCTCTCTCCATGCAGTGTCCACCAGACGGATTGGATTACGGCTTGAGTAGAGTGAGTTCCCCTTTTTTCTTTCATTAAAAAAACCTGATTTGTGCTGACTTAATACTTCATCAGGAAGTATAGATTGGGCAACTAGATTTGGAGACTTCTGGGAAGAGGAAAGGCAGAGACATAGTTGTCAACCAAATGCAAAGGAAGCAAAATGTGAATTCATTACTGAGATAAGATACCACGCCAAGTGGCTAAACATAGAAAATAATTGTGGGTTCATTTAAATTGTAAGAGCTAATTAGTAATACACATGAGCAATGGATCAAACCTTCTTTAATTAATATCATTCTCTGTGTGTTTACTTTTGACTGAAGGGCTGTGGGACCTGTCAAGACAGAAAGCTTCATCAAGAATGGTGCCCAAACATTTGGCAAGCATTGACACATAAAGTTCAGAAATCTTTTTTTTTTTTTTTTTTTTTAAAGAAAGAAAGAAAAATATTCTAGGCAGACACAAATAAAGTCAAGTGTACTTTCTTGGTAATCATTTTTTCTCTGTCAGGTTATGCTTGCTAACATCAAGCAGAGGTGTGGCTCCTTTAAGAAAGGCTTTCTGCTACCAAACACTTAAATGGTGTTTAGGAGCAGTCATCGACATGATTCTTAGTGGTGATATAGATGTAGAAACTCCTCAGAGCTGTGGCAATAAATATGACTCCTACCAGTACTTGTGCTATGAAGCTAGAATCTCACAAAGCCAAGCAATGATCAGAATCTGGCACAATATCTGCCACTTTAATCCTACCCATGCATTTTAGCAGATTAAAGACTCATGTGCTAATGAAAAGTAAGATATATACAGTAAACACAGATTCAGATTTAAAAAAAAAAACTCTAAATGATTTACAGTGTGTTTAAAAATATATGTAATCTTGGGGCAGATAAGAAAATTGATAGAGAAGGTTCTGTAAGTGAGGAATAAAGTAGCCATGTGTGGTGGTGGTACACACCTTTAATCCCAGCACTTTGGAGGGACACACTGGGAGATCTCTATGTATTCAAAGCCACCCTGGTTTATTCAGAAAGTTCCAGGACAGCCAGTGCTACACAGAGAAACCCTGTCTCAAAAAACACATAAAACATAAATATAAAAATTAAAGGAATAGTGTAAAAATGCCAAGTAAATTTGAAAAATACTCAGAGAATCTGTATACTGTATGTTATTGTATTGTCTTTTAATTATTTGACTTCTGAGGAAGGAGCAACACCTGCTAAAAGACATTGATTATAAATGCTGCTGGATTAATTCAACCTATGTATTTTGAAAATACCTTATCTTCAAAATTTAAGCCAACAGATACGTTACTTTGGAGAAGAAGTCTTGCTTCTCTTTCCATGGGAAATGAGAGTCTGTGGATTCATTATTGGTTAAGAAAAAAAAACAAGGTTTGATCAAGGAAGAACCCCTGAAAAATAATCAATGAGAAGGAATGGCTCAGAAGGTCCAACTTTTCAGAGCACCCCTGTAGCAGATTCCTCTGAGTTCTACATCCAGAATAGCTTCAGGGATGCCCTCTGAGATGAATCAGGCTCACAGAATTCTCCAGTCAGAATTTGACCATAATCCTAATTTTTCTTTGAGTACCATAAGAGTATTCATGCCCCCAATCAACAAGAAGCAGTCTAGAAAACTGTGCCCACATTGCCCCCAAAATTTGATTATGAATAGTTATCATTGTTTAGTATGATGTATGCAAGGTGCTAAGGATAATCTTCTGGAAGAACACTGAACTAAGGAGATTAGATTCAGGGTTCTTGTTTTGAAAAAATAAAAAGGGGAAATGTTGTGGGGTAATGATCTTGTACTCTGTAATGATTTGCCACTTGTATTGTTTTAATGAAACACTAATGGGCCAGTATCCAGGCAGGAAGCATAGGTGGGACAATTAGAGTAGGACAACTTTGAGAAGAGGAAATGTAAAGACAAAGTCACCAGTCAGATGCAGAGGAAGCAACATGAGAATGCCTTACTGAGATAAGGTATAAAGCCAAGTGTCTAAACATAAACAAGGATTATTGGTTAATTTAAGTTGTGAGAGCTAGTAAGTTAAATGTCTGAGCAACAGGCCAAACAGTTTAAAATGAATATAAGCTTCTGGGTGTTTATTTGTGACTGAATGGCTATAGAACTGTGTGAGACAGAAACTTCCATCTACAGCACACACCTTTAATACTAGCATTTTGGAGGCAGAAGCAAACAGATCTCCGTGAGTTCAAGGCCATCATGGGCTTGAAGTGATTGATTCAGTCTCAAGGAGGAGCAGAGGCAGACATTGGTTTCTCACACCTTTAATTGCAGTACTTGGGAGTCACACTCCTCTTGGAGACAAGAAGGGACATGACTGAGGAGAGAGAGGAATATAAGGCAGGACAAAACAGGGGCCCAAGGCATTCATTCTGAGAACTTGCAGAGAAAAGATACACTATTGGGTCTGAGCATTTCATGAAGGTAAGAACAAGTTGTTTTGTTTCTTTGTCTTTTTCATTCACAGGTGAGGGCTAGCACACAACTGAACAGTTCAGAGGTTTAGAAGCTTAGCAGTTCTTCTTTTTGTGTAAAGGCACAGTGCTGCTATTTCCTAGTAGAGAAACCTGTTATACCTGTGGTTTTGGCCTCTGCTCCAAAAACCTGCAGACACATAACTTGTAGGATTTGATTGCTCAAAATATTTTCCATTATTTGCTCTCCAAGGATGAAATAGTCAATGAAATTGTAAGACTGAATGATGTACTTCAATTTTTTAAAGAAATTTTCAGCAAATACTATTTCTTTACACCAGGAGACACATCTAAATGATGCTGAAAACCTCCCCTTAATTATTATTATTCTTTAAATGAATACAAATTGAAGTAATGAAAAAATATAAATACCAAAATTATAAATTGCAGAGATAATATAAATAAAATTATGTCATTAGAATATTCATAAATAAATATTTATTTCTCTTTATTTTTGTTTGAGACTGAGTCTCACAAGGTAATATAGGCTAGCCTTGATCTCATAATTATCTCATGCCAGTGTCCCTTGAGTGCTGGAATTAGAAACCTTTGTCTTCATATACCCATTCTGAAATATCTCATATAATGATATAAAATATATTTATTAACATTACAGTGTTTCAGCTGCTGCTCTATTGAAATAAAAAAATCACCCATAATTTGAAAAGATTATTTTTTATTTTTAAGTAGTGCTTTGGGTCAATTTAAGAACCTTGTACATAGAATTTCTCTAATCAATATCAAACTTTTTTTTACTGTTTGTTTTGTTATTTGATTTGTGGTGACTCTTACTGAAATTAATGTTTCAGATATATTACTAACATTTTAGACATATTTTAAATACAATTTCACAATGAAAATTAATACTAGATCTTTTCTCTTGATTTCCAAGTCACTGAAGTATGACTTGATGATAGTTTTGTTTTGTTATTAATCATATATTAAAAATGCATTAAATATGTATGTTAAAATACACCTAAATGGATTGAATAGTGGCATTAATTGTTTCTATGTAACCATTTCTTGAACAACATGTGATATAGTACTATTACCTTGGAGAAAAATAAAGCTGTACAAATTAAATAGCTTTACATATGGGTATTAAATAAAAACATGAGCTTTCACTTCCTTATTAAAATAAATAAAATTGGATGATTGTAAAATCTGATCCTAGGAGTGAAACTCAATTTTATGCTGAGAATTAGATAAACAATCATAATCCTCATGGCAGTGATTCTTCTTGTATTTTGTCATTCTATTGTTTCTAATCCATGTTAAAGGTAGCTATTATGAAGGTAGGATATGTTCCAAAAGACTCATATTTTTCTTCTATAAGCATCAGAAAAATTTTCTGATTTGGAGAATAGTGAACATTTTGACTTTATAATGTAGGGTTGGATTAAATGAGCTCAATAGATTCTTGGTTTCTCAGTTTGAGCTTTTATAAGTATCCACAAGATATTTTCCATGCAAACTTGAAAACTATGTAGTGACAAGCAAGACCAGCTGCGGATTTAGCTTCATTTTGTCATTTAAGAAGAAAAAGAGACAAGATACTTGCCATAAGATGCTGAGGGCGTGATTGGTCACAGATTCATCCAATCACATGCAAATCACTAGGCAATCTGAAAGTCAGATTATGGGGATATGTGTCATGATGCAGCAGAGTTCACGTGAATTGCCCTTGTTTTATCATCATGGATGGCAAATTGTGTACATTTCAGTAGAGACACTACAGAGAAAGATTCATTACAGACTGGTTTCTTAGCTGCCATTCTGGAGATATTAAAACAAATTTTATTTAATATTAAATGCAAATTTTAGACAGTTGTGCTCAGACTACCAGCCAAATGTGAATGGCAACAGTGGGAATTCTCTAAACAAAACCAAAGATGGGGAAATTACAAAACAATGAAATACCAAAATATTCCTCCTGAAAACACACAAAAATTCATAAAAGACTGAGCAATTTTTGTCTAGAAACATGAGTGAACATACGCATACACACACACACACACACACACACATTTGAGAACAATTAAGAAATAAAGATTACTTGAGTTTGAAAGAGAGTCAGGAGTGGTATATGGGGGGCTTAGATGGAAGAAATGGAAGAGGAATGATGTAATTACACTATAATCTCAAAAGCAAAAGAAAGATTTTAAAAAGCATTTGGAAGTTTAAGTCTAGGGGGATCTTAATTGAAGAAGATTGACTTAAGATAAGAAGAGTGAGAAAATCGTAGAATTATAGCACTTTAGAGATCTACATAACAGGCTATAGAGCTCCTGCCAAACCAGGGCTACACAGTAAAGGTCTATTTTACCTGAAATTAGTCAACTAATTACATGAACAAAATGTGACTGCACAGAATCAGATAGTATTATAACATAATGTTGCAACCTCTACAATCATGTAATGAAATAAATAACTCAAATGATCAGGATCATAGTTTTGTATTAGCCACCAAGATATGAAGAAAAGGAGAAGGATAGGGAAAGAGAAAGAGAGAAAGAGAAGAGAGGAGATTGTGAGTACTATACTATACCATCATATAGTATTATTTTAATATTGTAACAAAGACACTAAAACTGGGAGTTATTTACATAATAAATTTAATGTGTATTTTGTGAATATCATACTGTAGAATATAATTAATATTTTTCCTTTGTAGAAATCCTCTGAAACTATTTTTAAAACTGTTAGGATGTTGTCCATCTAAGTAGCAGGAAGTTAATCAGTAAACAAACATGTTTTAAGTCAGTGGATATTATTTCCAATGTTTTAATATTTCTATAGCATTATAAGCATACACAGTTGACAGATATTAGCTGTATATTTTGAAATAGGTGAGAGTATTTTGGACAACAGTAATGTACCATAAGTTCTAATTGGTCTTAATACTAAAACCTCAGAGTCAGATATTAGGGGATGAAAGCTGAAAGAACCGAGAAGCAGAGCAGCCACTCACTAGAGTTCTTATCTCTACCACTCTCAGATTGAAAGGAGGTCAAGCTCCTGACACCTCCACCTTACATTCCTCTTTCCACCCAGCCATGTAACTTCTTGCCTTCACCTCCCTAGTGCCATGATTAAAGGTGTAAGACTCCGAAGTCCTGAGATCAAATGTATGAGAACCCAAGTGCTGGGATTAAAGGTGTCTGCCACCCCAACCAGGGCTCTATGGTTAACTAGTGGGTAGCGCCACACTCTAACCTTCAGACAAACTTTATTTGGTAGAGTGCAAACTAAGTTTTACCACATTTCCCCTTTTTTGTTTAAAATAAAAAGAGAAGGTTATAATTAATATAAGAAAAATCATGCAGTAAGTATAAAATCTATATAATATATACAGGTAATAAATACATCAAAAATGTCTAGTGCATTACCATTGGACAAATTCAGAGAAAATGTTTCATTATCTATCCTACCTTGACTAGTATGAAAGGTTTTTACTTAATTCACTTTCTATTCTAATTTATATTAATAAAACTATCTTTTAATGTCTCCCAAAGTTATACACATCACACCACTTTAGTGAATTTCTTTTCTGAATCTTGTAATAAGGAAAACTATGACTATAACTATAAACACTTCAACTCCATAAGAGACCTGAGAAGGAAATAATATTACCTGAGTAAGCAGGCAGTGCAAGCAAACAACTTCCAAAAAGTGTGAGAAATGGCAGAAACAGCTGGCTGCCTGGACAGTCACCAAAGTTTCCACTGTAGCATGTCTTTGATGCCCATCATTTTTTCTGAAGTATATTGGTGTTGCCAGGAGCAGACATGTTTCATTGTCTTAAAACAAAAAGAACCCATAAAGAACCTATGTTATTAAAACTTCTTAAATGTTATTTTCTATAAATCTCTGAAGCTTTTGAAGATGATCTGTCTATCTAAAATATATTTCAGCTTGATCTTAAAATATACCTAATATGATTAGAAGTTTGATTGTAATAGGTGACCAACTACTAATGCAATTCTTTACTATCCTAAATAGTTGGTAATATTAACTTTTAAATACTAGAAATTTGGATTACATTGTTAAATGAGATGTATAGGTATAATACCTCGAACAGAACAGAAATGTATATACAGTATGTTATAAGAAAAAATAACTTTAAATTCTTATAAATATAGAAAAACCCATATCAATATAAAATATTTAAGACTATAGTTGCTTTTGTTTAAAATTATATTAAATATTCTACATCTCTAACTTATTTCTATATTCCTCTTTTTTCTTTTCAGAATAGACTCAATAATCTACCCTAATATTCTATCATATTTATATGCCACTTTCTTATTTTCAAAACAAAATTGGAATCTATTCTCCTTTTTTTTCACTTTTTTCCTGATCATTACCAAGAACACCTTGTAACCAGCCACCCTAAATAATGACAAATATCAATAACTCATTGAGTGACAAGAAGCCCCCCACCCAACTCTTGATAATGTGGGCAGGGCATTGTGTTCTTAAATTTACTTTCTACTCTCTGGGGATGACAGCATCTTTAGTGGATGCTGAAAAAATATTGGGTTAATTGTCAGATCCTGAGAGAGGTAGCTTTATCATTTGTTATCTAGTCTCTGCATAATGAGAAAGGGCAGGACTTATATCAAGTCTTTGCTTGAGTATTCTGTGAACTTAGATCTTCTCAGCTAGCCACCTCAAAATTATCAAGAGCAATTTATAGTCCAAAGCCAATCTTTAGGTGGTAATTTTTTAACTTAGTAGTGCTATCATTGTTCTGCAGGAAACACCATTTTGGGATCCAATCCTGTTTTGTAAACTTCAGATATTTCATTAGATTAGATGACTCCTTTTCTTGGTAATATTTTCTGGGTAATTCTTCCTTTTTCTTTGGATGATTATTTGACTGAAGGTTTTTAAATTCCTCAAGATGGTTGTTTTGATTTTCCTGAAAAGAAAAAAACAAAACCTCCCCAACCCTAACTTTGGGGAGTCTCCCTTTTGGCACGTTATTTCTTGCCAAATGAAAATTCCATACATTGATCAAAGGAAAAGCATTTATTAGCTTTATAAGTAAGTTTAGATTGATTGGTCACACTGATGAATGTTCACCTCTTCAAAAATGTGATCTCTTCTGTTCAAATCTAATATTTCAGGTAGCATAAATGCTAATTATTTCAGATCACAGATATGCTTGCTATCTTGGCCTGTCACACTTTTATATATTTATATAGTATATATTAATATATTTAATATACATAAATATATAATTATTATGGGTCAATTAAAGAATTAAAACTGCATTTTTAAAGGGCAGCCCCAAATGTCCACTTAACTTAAGATATAAAATCATAAGGGATGGACAGTCATTTGTTGATTTCAGATGTAGAAGTCATGACATATAAAAAATACAGAAGTAAATGAGGAAGATAGATAGGAAAAATGAAAGAAGGAGAAATGAAGGTAGGGAACTCACACAAGAACAGAGCTAGGGCAATGTTTCTGCTGTAACTTGAAAGATTTTTATTATTTCCTTGGCTGAACACAGATTACAACACTGTATTGATTTCTTTCACTTACTAAAATTAGAACTGCATACAATTTTACATCTTGATCTTCCTCTGTGGTTCCTTATTAGCTGCCTAATCTTTGTTAGTATTCTGAATAACACACACATACACAAATCTAACATTCACATATTAAAAACAGCATGAATTATTTATTATTTTGGATCTAGATTACCTCATCCAGATGATTGTTTCTAGCTTCATTTATTTTCCTGAAAACTTTATAGTTGCAATTTCTTAACAACTGAATAATGTTTCACTGTGGAAATATACCCATTGTTCATTATGCATTCACTAGTTGATGGACATATGAACTGTTTCCATTTCTGCATATTATTAATTGAGAAGCAAGAAATAAGGATGAGCAAGTGTCTCTGGGGTAAGATGTAGAGTCATTTGGGGTAATGAAATAATAAGAAAATATATCTTACATTTAAGAGACTGGAAATTTTGCTAGACCTCACAGCTAGAGTTAATAATCTACCTTTAAGTTACTTAAGACCTCTCTTAAAATATGCTCAAGCTGTTTGTTTGTCTTGAAAAAAAAAACAATATAGCAATGAATCTTACTTCCTTTTTATTTCTTAGGTAATCAAGTTTTGCAACCTAAGTTACTGCATATCTGCAGTCTTAAGTTATGTATTCTCTCATGTCCTCTGTCCTAGAAAATGTATATGTCTTATGTTGAAAAAGAAAAAATACAGAAATTGAAAGTAACCTCATAAAATCTACTATGTTGTGTTGAAAGCAACCATTAATATTCAGAAATAGTCTGATACACAATGTTTGTTGTTTGTGTCAGCTGGTATCACTTGAAACCTTAATCCTTTGAAACTCTCTGTTAATATATTTTGTAAAGTGTCCCATTCCTGCACCCATGTGTTGTTGTCTGAGTTCAATAAAGACAGAGAAAAACTGTATGTTAGAGAAATGCATACAGAGTGACAGACAAACAATTATATGACAGACACACAAAGACTCACAAACATACCACATACATGTTTCATAGAAAATGTAGAATTCTAACTGATGTTCAAATGGCAACTTTTTCGATATTGACTAGCACTCATAGTATGGAATATGGTACAATACTAATGGAAGAGAAAGATAATCATCAATCTCACTTAGTTCTAAATTCTATAAGCAATAATAAAGACTTGTCCCACATGATATGCCTAGTGGTTTTATAATGGCATGCATATTTTGAGGATAAATAACCAACTTTCGATTGAATTAAGGATGGTTCTATAAGATGGAACCCATGCTTGGTACTGGCAATGAGGTTAACAATCTTGTGCAAAATATGTCATATTCCCCATAAGAAAATACTTCGATCATTATTCTACTAAAATACAAAACAATTAAATTGTTTGTAACAATATATTTCCATATGGATATACTGGTGCATTGCTAAAATACCAGAGAAGCTTGAGCATATACAATAGATGGAAATCAATGTGAAGACATACAACCAGCCACTATGAAGAAAATAAGAGACTAGACCACTCAGCCATAACTGAATGTGTGTATGGCTACTTCCCTTCAGGCCTCAGGGGCCTATGAAGAAGAGGGACTGGAAAGATGATGTCAAGGAAACATTGCTTTCCAGACTCAACAGGGCAGATGAATATAGAAACACATTAAGTCTATGACATGATTCAGAAGACCAACACAAGTTCAAGCCACACAAAATCTCAGCATGGAGAAAAAAAGGGTAATAATTCCCATCCCTGGTCATTTGATTGGTGCTGGTGGAGGAAAGTCTTATTTTTTATCAATTGAGTAATAATTGGAATATTAATCATACTGTATGACAGGCATAACTCAATTTATTCAGCCAACACAGACTAGTTCATGCATCTTTGTTCGCTCTTCGTATAGTGCTAGAATGAAAGAAAACATGAAGTTTGGTGGATAGAGATGGTAGCAGAGAATTGGAGAGGAATTAAAGAAGGACATAGATATGAACAAAATACATTCTTTGAAATTATCAAATTATAATAAGAGCATTATTTTAAATAATATATTAGGTACATGTATCTTTTCAGCACACTTATTCCATTAGACAAGATCAATTCATACAAACACCATGAAATGCAAAATGATAAGGTGAGGGAGGGCAGGAAAGGTAGCAAGCAAAGTAGCAGATATGTGAATGGGAAGAGTCATTTAATTGTTCTATGAAAACCTTTAACCTTCAATACAATTATTTTTTTAAATATACATCTTATCTTCTCTCTGATTCCAAAATGCTTCGATGCTGTTTATATTTTTATCTCTCAAGTCCTACTTTCATTTTATATTTGCTTTTGATTTCAAATAAGAAGAACCATTTTTACTGTAAAAGAAGACAATCAGAAATTTTGCCTTTCAATTTTAAGTCACTTTAAAAGATAAATGTATTATTAAGTAATTGCAGGTTTTAGGCATCAGGTTGTGATCTTTTCTGTGGGAACAATGAAAGAAATGTATCGGGCAAAAACTGAGACTTTCCAGGAAGTGACCAAATAGATTAGCATCTACGAAACTCTTAGCTTCAATGTAATTAGAGTTAGGATGAATCCACAGCATTCACATTAGTTTATAGACATGGCATCTTGCCTGTAATACTAGCACTAGACAGAGTCAGGAACCTGGTTATATGACCTAGCCAAATTGATGGATTCTGGATTCAGCAAAAGACCCATAATCAAAAATTAAGATGAAGAGTGATCTAAGAAGAAATTCAGGTACAAACTTGGTCCTCCACACATATGCACACACATGTGCCCTCACACAGGAGAAACGCATACAGGTGTGAAAAATTCTAAATATCCTGAGAAACTAAGTTTTAGCAGATTTAACTGCCAAAAATTGTAATTTATTTACAAAAATGAGAAATCACTTTCACCCAGCTTAAAACTGTTGAAATTATAATAACATATATATTTGGAGAAAGCAGATATTTTATATAATACTAATTATAGCCTACAACAATGTTGATTGCATTTTCCTCTCCAGAATTTATTTGGAATACATTTTAAATTCTAAAGTTTAATCTTCTTTATTCATTGAAGAGAAACTTGAAAAATTCAAAATAATTGTCAGTTTGAAGGGCAAAAAATTTTAAATGGGTATCTAGAGACATTGCATGTGTTAAAAATATTGAGAAAGCATCTGGCAAAGATGGCAAACAATAGTTTACATTTGCACTTCAAATATATGGGAAGAAAATCTGAGCAGAATTTATAAGTCTTGGCAAAGCACAGACACTGTCCTCTTTAACACGGAGAATAATTTTACAAGTCAGTAGGTGTGCTTACTGGATTCAGTGCCATACTGTCAACAACTGCTTTCAAAAATTAAATGACCTCTAGTACCTGATATGTTTTTCACACTTTCTAATCCCCTATAACCAATTAGTTAATGATTACTTTGACAGAAAAATAATTCTAAATAATGTAAGTGTTCAGATGGAGTATATATAGCTTCAATAATGTCCATACATGAGAAAAAATTTAAAAAGTCTCACTATATCAAATCCTAATTGCAAAAAATGCTAGAAGGCACTCTCAAGTTAATGTGTAAATGTTTTTTTGAATTTTCCTTTCTCAACAGTTTCATGTTTCACTTATCAATCTATCTTCCATCCGAGGACACATTTCCTTAAGGATTTTATATTGTTTTTATTGATAACCAAAGAAAATTGAAACTTTCTTCAATAAAAATAAAATAGACCTTTTTTGGTTAATTAAACAGTTTGTGCTATTGATACTCATGAGAAAAGGGATCCAGAAATGAGATCACATATCAGTGTAATTGAAAGGGACTTTTCTAAAAAGATATTGGGGAAGTGTTTAAGGGAATAAAAGAAATTTTGTATTAGCAATATAGATAAACTTAATACCTTTCCAACAAAATAACAAGGCTACCATGCCTTAGACAGTAAATGAACAAGATAAGAACAATGTTGTTACAATGGATCAAGAAGCTTATAATAGATTAGAATTCAATCAAAATCAAATAGTTAACAGAATTAATGTTGACAAGACTTGAAGTGTGTTGCCTTCTCCCATTGTGACTTACCTACATACTTGCACTGCTTGCCTCTTCATCCTATTCCACCAAAATTCTATTAATCTCTAAGTATTTTTTCTAACTATTTTTTCCAACTCCCTAAATTTTTTGCTTTGCATTTAGATATAACTATGTCAAAAATGTTTATGAAAGCATATCAAAATATATCACTATATTACTCAGAACCGTCCCCTGAGTTGAGAGCTCACTCATATTTCAACCACACTCCTTACAATGGCAAAGAACTTAAGAGATTCTGCAGGACCTGATGTCTAGATGCTTTTTAAGTCCTACCTCATTTTTAGATTTTGAAAAGATTTCTTCATCACAACACTCAGCAACACCTACTTGCTGGAACCAATTATTAGGTTATGAGCTACACAAAACCATTGCATATTACCTCATTCCTTTAGGAAAGTTGCCTTATGTTATTGTGTACTTGATGCCCAAATACTTGCAAGTCTTCTAATCACATTTAACTTTTTAAAAAGCCTTTTCCTGACTGGCAATGTTATTCAAAACCACTGTTTCTGAGTTTCTAATTTCTACTAAAAAAATAAGAGTAGTGACAAGGGAGAACTGTCAGGCTGACCAACTCTGAAACCACCCAGGCCGAGAACCAGGGTTATGATTTGACCCACCCCAACATCAACCCCATCTGTGATCTGTTGGAGCTTATAAAGGAGTCAGTCTTGCAGATTCAAAGCTGCAGGGTCTCCACAATGCATAGCAACAACAACATATTCATAAGGAGTACCAGTGAGGGCCAAGCATCATCATATAGCAGAAACCATAGTCCTCAGACCATATCAATGACACTTTGAAATGAATCATTGCAAGTAAATATATATGGATAACTGCAAGGCCACACTACAGATTCTATGATGAGATTTACTTTTTCTTAAATTTTACTTCATTTTATTTTGGTGGGTGAAAGTTAAAAGGGCAGCAGATAGATAAGAAAGAACAAGGAAATGGGTGAGATGGAGATACATGATGTGAAAGAAACAAAGAATAAATAAAAAGAAAGTTATAAAAATATTATGATTAGTAGCTTTTTTATTTTATGTAGAAATCCTAGTTCCCCCTCCTTTCCCTCTTCCCAAACCCTACACCTTTCCCCACCCCAGCCTACCATCATCTGCTCCAAAGAGATGGTAAGACATCCCTTGTGGACTCAATAAGTTGAGCAGGGTATCCCTCCATAGGGAATGGGCTCAAAAATGTGAGTTCATTTACCAGGGTTAAATCCTGGTCCCATCACCAGTGGCCCCACAAACTGCCCAAGCCATACAACTGTCACTCACATTCAGAGGACTTAACTTGGTCGCATGCACATTCCCTGGCAGTCATTCCAGAATCAATGAGATTGCACTAGCTTAGGTCGTCTGTCTCTGAGGATTTCTTCATCATGGTCTTTACACCATTGCTCACATTATCATTCTTCTCTCTCTTTTCCTTGGCTCCAGGAGCTCAGCTTGTGCTTAGCTGGGGATCACTGCATCTACTTCTGTCAGTTACTAGATGAAAGTTCTATGATGGGAATTAAGTTAGTAATCAACTTGATTACAGGTGAACACCAGTTCAACCACCCTCTCCACTATAGCTTAGAGTCTTAGCTGGAGTCATCCTTCTGTATTCTGTCGAATTCCCCTAGTGCTAGGTTTCTCACTAAACCTATAATGTCTCCCTCTATCAAGCTATCTCTGCCCTGATGTGGGATTCCTCTATATATGCTGTTAATATACATTAGTAAGATTGGTTAATAAAGAGTCTGCTTTGTTCTATGGCAGGACAGAATATAACTACATGGAAAAACTAGACTGAATGTAGGGGGAAAGAAGATGGTGTCAGGGAGACACCATAGAGGTGCACAATAAGCAAGATGTGAGGTAACAAACTATGAGCCTCATGGTAAAAATATAAAATAATAGGAATGGGTTAATTTAAGATATAAGAGCTAGCTAGGAATATGCCTGAGCTGTTGGACAAATAATGTTATAATTAATATAGTTTATGTGAATATTTGGGTCTGGATGCCTGGGAAAAATGTGTGTGCAGTCTCCATTTACACTTTCCCTGTTCTCCCTCTCTTCCCTTCCCCCAACTCAGCCATACCATTCTCTCATGTTCTCCTCCCCCTCCCTGTCTCCTCTCAACCTTTCCCATCTAACCTACCCCTCCACCCAACTTCCCAGTTTACTCGGGAGATTTTTTTATATTTCCCCTTCCCAGGAGAATCCATGTTTCTCTTATGGTCTTCTTTGTTTCCTAACTTCTTTGTGGATGTGTCTGGTTATCCTCTGCTTTATGTTTAATATTCACTTATGAGTGAGTACATACCATGTCTGTCTTCCTAGTTCTAGGTTACCTCACTCAGGATGATCTTTCCTAGTTCCACCTATTTACTTGAAAACTTTAAGACATTCTTCTTCTTTTTTCCCTACTGAGTAGTAATCAAATATGTAAATATACCACATTTTATTTATCCATTATTTATTTGAGAGGCATCTCGGTTGTTTACTGGTTCTGACTATTATGAATAATGCTGCTATGAATAGAATTGAGCAAGTGTCCTTGTGGTATGAGTGTGAATCTTTTGGATATGCCCAGGAGTGGTATTGATTGATTTTGAGGTAGATTGATTCCCAATTTTCTGAGAAACTGCCACACTGATTTCCAAAGCATCTGTATGAGTTTGTACAGCCAACAGCAATGGAGGAGTGTTCACCTTACTCCACATCATTTCCTGCATAAGTCGTATCAGTGTTTTTGATCTTTAGGCATTCTGACAGTTGTAACATAATATCTGAGAGTTGTTTTGATTTACATTTGCCTTGTGGTTAAATATGTTGAGCAATTCCTTTGGGTCATTTGAGATTGCTCTGTTGTGAATTCTCTGTTTAGATCTGTACCCCATTTTTAATTGGATTATTTGATATATTGATGTCTACTTTCTTTAGTTCTTAGTGTATTTTGAATATTGGTTCTCTGTTAGATGTGAGATTTGTATAAGATCTTTTTTCATTCCATAGGTTATTCTTTTGTCTTATCAAAATCCTGTCTTTTATCTTTCAGAAGCTTCTCATTTTTGGGAGTTACTAATTATTAACTGTTGCTTTCATTGTCTATGTTACTGGTAAATGTACTCAAGGCTACATCTCCCTTTTTTTTTAAATAAGGCTACTTACAAGTTCAGTGCACTGGAAGTATGTTGAGGTCTTTTATACATTTGGACTTGAGTTTTGTTCATGGTGATAGATATGGGTTTTTTTTGCATTCTTCTACATGTCAACATTCAGTCATGTCAGCAGCATTTGTTTAAGATGCTTTCTTTGTTCCATTATGTAATTTTAGCTTCTCTGTCAAATATCAGGTCTTTATATGTTTGAATTAATATCAGGTTCTTTGGAATGATTCTATTGGTCGACTTATCTGATTTTATGCCAATACCAAACTGTTGCCATTATTATCGGCCTATAGAAAAGCTTGAAGTCAGGAATGGTGCCTCTGGAAATTTCTTTATTATAAAAGATTGTTTTGGGTATCTTGGATTTTTGGTTTTCCATAAGAACTTGAGCATTTTTTTCCTTTCAAAATCTGTGAAGAATTGTGTTACCATTTTGCTGGTTTTGCCATTGAATTTGTAGACTGGTTTTGGTAAGACTGCCATTTTTACTATGTTGATTTTTACTATACAAGAGCATAAGAAATCTTTCCATTCTCTGATATCTTCTTCAATTTATCTCTTTAAAGACTTAAAGTTCTTGCTACAAAGACTTTTCACTTGTTTGGTTAGAGTTACCCCAAGATAGATAATGTTTTTTGTGGCTATTGTGAATGATGATATTTCTCTGATTTCTTTCCCAGCCCATTAATCACCTGAATATATGGGAGATGCCTATTTTTTTTTAGTTAATCTTGTATACTGCCACATTACTAAAGGTGTTTTTCAGCTGAATGAGTTCCCTGGTAAAATTCTTGTTGTCACTTATGTGTATCATACCTTCTGCACATAGCAAAATTTGATTTTTTTTCATTCCAATTTGTATCCCCTTCATCTCATTTTGTTTTGTTATTGCTCTAGCTTGAACTTGGAATACTATATTGAATAGATATGGAGAGAGTGGACAGCCTTGTTCCTGATTTCATTGGAACGATTTTGAGTTTCTCTCCATCTAGAATGTTGCTGATTTTTGGCTTGTTTATGTTGATTTTATTAAGTTTAGGTATGTTCTTTTGATTCCTGATCTCTCCAAGATCTTTACAATAAAAGGGTATTGTATTTGGTTGAAATTTTTATCATCTAAAGAGATGATCATGTGGATTTTTCATTTAGTTTGTTTCTATTGTGAATGTCATTGGTATATTTTAATATGTTGAACCATCTCTGCATCTCTGGGATAAAACCTATATGATCCAGTAGATGATTTTTATGATGCATTCTTGGATTTGGTTTGCTAGTGTTTATTTATGCATAATTGTTCATGGATGAGACTGGTCTGGAATACTCTTTCTCAGTTGTATCTTTATGAGGTTTGTGTATGAAGCTAATTTTAGCCTCATTAAAATAATTTGGCAATGTTTCTTATTTTTATCTATTGTGTGAAACAATTTGAGGAACATTGGTTTTATCTCTTTTTTGAGACTCTGGTAGAATAATGCACTGAAATCAAGTGACCCTGTGATTTATCTGGTTGGGAGACTTTTGTTGACTGCTTCTATATCTTAGGGTATATAGATCTATTTAAATTATTTATCTGCTCTTTATTTAATTTTTATATGTGATATCTATCCAGAAAGTTTTCTGCTTCTTTTACATTTTCTAATTTTCTGGAGTACAGAATTTCTACAATGCCCTGATGGGCTTCATCATTGTTTGTTGTTGTATCCCACTTTTCATTTCTGATTTTGTTCATTTAGATATTCTCTCACTGATTTTTGTTATGTTGGGATTAAGGATTGTTAGTTTTCTCCAAAAACAAACTGTTTGTATCATTTATTGTTTGTATTATTTTCTATTTTATCCATTTAAGCACTCCATTTGATTGTTTCCTGTCATTTCTTTCTCCTTGATGAGTTTGCTTCTTTTTGTTCTAGATGTGCTGTTAATTTCTAGTGTGAGATTTCTTCAGTTTCTTTGTGTATGAACTTAATGCTATGAACTTTCCTCTTAGCACTGCTTTCATAGTGTTCCATAAGATTGGGTTTGTTGTTCATCTATTTTCCTTGAATTCTAGGAAGTCTTTAGTTTCTCTATTTCTTCATTGACCCTGTGGTGATTCGTTCGAGCATTGTTTAATTTCAATGAGTTTGTAGGCTTTCTACAATTAGTGTTGTTTTGAATCCTAACTTTAAGCAATGGAGACCTGATAAAATACAGAGGATCATTCCAATTTGTTTGAATCTGTTTAGCTTTGCTTTGTTACCAAGTATATGGTTGATTTCAGAGAATATTCCATGAGGCGCTGAGAAGAAGGTGTGTGTGTGTGTGTGTGTGTGTGTGTGTGTGTGTGTGTGTTTTGTTGGGGTGTTCTATAGGTGTCTGTAAAGCCCATTTGAATCATCATGTCTGATAGTTCCTTTATCTCTCTCTTAAATTTCTATCTGACAGACTTGCCCAGTGGAGAAAGTAGGGTGTTGACGTCTCCCATTATTAGTGTGGGGTGTTTGATGTGTGATTTCAGCTTTAGTAATGTTTCTTTTACAAATGTGTGTACACTTATATGTGGGGCAGAGATATTCAGAATTAAAATTCCATCTTCCTGTGACAAATATAAAATCTTATTCTTCTCATTTGATTAAGTTTGAAGTCTATTTTGTTAGCTATTAGGATAACTACATCATCGTGTTTCTAAGGTCCATTTGGCTGGAAAATCTTTTCAAAAGTCTTTAATGTGAGGTAATGTCTCTTTTTGAAGTCGAGGTGTGTTTCAACCCACATCCCTTATTCTCAAAGGAATGAGAAGGAATTTCATAGCAAAGTATTTAAAATCAAAAACACCAGACTAGCTTCATGTACCTAGAAATGATAGTGCCCCCCCCCCGAACTAGGGAAATTCCAAAGCACGGAGTCAGGGTGCCTGGCCACCTGGAGGAGACTGATAAAGATGTCCTGACTCAGGGACAGGGTGACCTTGCTCTGAAGACAAAAACAAGCTGATGAAACTGGATGGGAAAGAGCAAAGACATTGCACCCATGCCAAACAACCCTGATGGCCCCGAAGGGCTTGTAGATTTTACCTTTAAAAAGGTAACCCGACAGAGGGACTCTAACTCCTCCCTACCTCACTACAACTAGGGAGAGTGCTGGTGACAAGTTCCTTGCTAGCTAGCTCGTATTATGCTTACAATAACAATAAACTTTGCATGTTGCGGTCTGGAATTTTCTGGTTTCTGGTGGTCTCTCTGGGGTCATAATCTGGGCAGAACAATAAGAAGCAGAAGGATGGACCCCGTTTAAATATCAATTCTGTTAGACTGTGTCTTTTCCTAAGCAAATTGAGAACATTGATATTGAGATATTTATGGCCACTGACTGTTAATTCTACCTATCCAAGAGCATGTGAGATCTGTCGATTTTCTGGTGTCTTCTTCAATTTCTTTCTTCAGATATTTAAAGTTCTTGACATAAAGGTCTTCCACTTGTTTGGTTAGAGTTACTCTGAAATATTTTATTGTATTTGTGGCTATTGTGAAGGGTGATGTTTCTCTGATTTCTATCTCAGCCCAGTTATCATCTGTGTAAAGAAAGACTAATGATTTTTGGGTTATTTTTCTATTCTGATACATTGCTGAAAGTGTTTATGGGTTGTAGAAGTTCTTTGGTCGAATTTTTGGGGTTGCTTATGTAAACATATTATCAACAAATAGTGAGAATTTGCCTTCATTTCTGATTTGTATCCCCTTGATCTCTTTTTGTTGTCTTATTGTTCTAACTAGGACCTCAAGAATATATTGAATAGATACGGAGAAATTGGACAACCTTGACATGTTCCTGATTTCAGTGGGATCGCTGTGAGTTTCTTTCCATTTAGTTTGATATTGGCTAATGGTTTGCTGTACATTGTCTTTATTATGTTTAGGTGTGTTCTTTGTATCCCTGCACTCTCCAAGACATTTATTATGAAAGGTTGTTGTATTTTGACAAAGGCTTTTTCAGCATCTAATGAGATGATCATGTGGTTTTTATTTTCAGTTTATTTATATGATATATTACATTGACAGATTATTTTTTTATGTTGAAGCATCCCTGCATCTCTGGGATGAAGATGACTTGATCATGGTAGATGATTTTTCTGATATGTTCTTGGATTTGATTTGCCTGTATTTTCTTGGGTTTTTTTTTGTCTTCAAATTTTGTTTATTGTCAGTCACCACATAGCACATACTTTTTAAAAAAAATCATGTAATGGATTAAAATTAAAAACTTTTTTCCATGATATTTATTGAGCTCTACATTTTTCTCTGCTCCTGTCCCTGCCTCTCCCCTCCCCACTTCAATCCTCCCCCAAGGTCCCCATAATCCCAATTTACTCAGGAGATCTTGTTTTATTATACTTTCTACTTCCCATGTAGATTATATCTATGTAAGTCTCTCTTAGTGTCCGTATTGTTGTCTAAGTTCTCTGGGATTGTGGTTTGTAGGCTGGCCTTTTTGCTTTATGTTTAAAAACCATCTATGAGTGAGTACATGTGATAATTGTCTTTCTCTGTCGGGGTTACCTCACTCAAATTAGTGTTTTGTAGTTCTATCCATTTTCCTGCAAAATTCAAGCTGTCCTTATTTTTTCTGCTGTGTAGTACTCCATTGTGTAAAAGTACCACATTTTTTTTATCCATTCTTCAATTTAGGGGCATTTAGGTTGTTTTCAGGTTTGGGTTATGACAAACAAAGCTGCTATGAACATAGTTAAGCAGATGTCCTTGTGACACAATTGAGCATGCTTTGGATATATACCCAAAAATGGTATTATTGGGTCTTGAGGAAGGTTGTTTCCTAATTTTCTGAGAAATTGCCACACTGACATCCATAGGGGTTGTACCAGCTTGCATTCCCACCAGCAATGCAGAAGTGTTCCCTTTACCCCACAACATCTCCAGCATAAGTTGTCATCAGTGTTTTTGATCTTGGCCATTCTTACAGGTGTAAGATGGAATCTCAGAATTGTTTTGATTTGCATTTCTCTGATAACTAAGGATGTTGAACATTTCCTTAAGTGTCTTTCAGTCATTTTAGATTCCTCTGTTGAGAGTTCTCTGTTTAGATCTGTATGCCAATTGGATTATGTGATATTTTGGTGTCCAATTTCTTGAATTTTTTGTATATTTTGGAGATCAAACCTCTGTCTGATGTGGGGTTAGTGAAGATATTTTCTCATTCTTTAGGCTGTCATGTTATCTTTTTGACTGTGTCCTTTGCTTTACAGAAGCTCTTCAGTTTCAGGAGGTCCCATTTATTAATTGTTTCTCTCAGTGTCTTTGCTGCTGGGGTTATATTTAGGAAGTGGTTCTCTGTGCCAATGCATTCAAGTGTACTCATAAACACTTTCAGCAATGTAGCAGGATTCAAGATTAACTCAAAAAAATCATTAGCCCTCCTATACACCGATGATAAAAGGGCTGAGAAAGAAATCAGAGAATCAACACCCTTCACAATAGCCACAAATAGCGTAAAATATCTTGGAGTAACTCTAACCAAACAAGTGGAAGACTTGTATGATGAGAACTTTAAATCTTTGAAGAAAGAAATTGAAGAAGATACCAGAAAGTAGAAAGACCTCCCATGCTCTTGGATAGGCAGAATTAATATAGTAAAAATGGCAATCTTACTGAAGGCAACCTAGAGATTCAAAGCAATGCCCATCAAAATCCTAGCAAAATTCTTCAAAGATCTCGAAAGAACGGTACTCAACTTCATTTGGAAAAGCAAAAAACCCAGGATAGCCAAAACAATCCTGGGCAATAAAAGAACTTCTGGAAGCATCACAATCCCTGACTTCAAACTCTACTACAGAGCTACAGTACTGAAAACAGCCTGGTATTGGCATAAGAATAGACAGGAGGACCAATGGAACCTAATAGAAGACCAGGATATCAATCCACAAATCTTTGAACACCTGATATTTGATAAAGAAGCAAAAAATATCAAATGGAAAAGAGAAAGCATATTTAACAAGTGGTGCTGGCATAACTGGGTATCAACATGTAGAAAAATGAAAATAGATCCATATCTATCACCATGCACAAAACTCAAGTCCAAATGGATCAAAGACCTCACAATGGATAAAGCCAGCCACACTGAACCTTATAGAAGAGAAAGTGGGATTTGCCTGTATTTTATTGAGTAGTTTTGCATCAATATTCATGAGTGAGATTGATATGTAATTCTCTTTCTTAGTAATGTCTTTATGTTATTTGGGTATCAGGGTAATTGTAGCATCATAAAAAAAGATTTGGCAATGTTCCTTTTGTTACTGTTGTGTGGAATAATTTGAAGAGTTTGGTATAAGTTCTTTGAAAATCTTGCAGAATTCTGAGCTGAAACCAATTGGTCTCTTTTGTTTTTTAACTTGGGAGACTTTTGGTGGCTGTTTTTATTTCTTTAGCAGTTACAGTTCTATTTAATTTGCTTATCTAGTCTTGATTTAATTTTGGTAAATGATATTTATCCAGAAAGCTGTTCACTTCCTTTAAATTTTTCAATTTTGTGGAGTACATTTTTTGAAATATGACCTAATGATTCTCTGGATTTCCTCCATGTCTGTTGTCATGTCCCCCTTTTAATTTCTGATTTTATTAATTTGGTTATTCTCTGTCTGCCTTTTGGTTAGTTTGGATAAAGGTGTTTATTTCATTGATTTTCTTGAAGAACCAACTCTTTGTCTCATTGATTCTTTGTATTGTTTTGTTTCTATTTTGTTGATTTCAGTTCTCAATTTGATTATTTCCTATCATCTAGTCATCCTGGGTGAGTTTGCTTCTTTTTGTTGTAAAATTTTCAAATGTTCTGTAAATTCACTACTGTGGGATTTTTCCAGCTTCTTTATGTAGGCATTTAGTGCTATGAACTTTCCTCTTAACACTGCTTTCACAGTGTCCCATAAATTTGGGTATGTTGTCTGATCATTTTCATTGAATTTTAGGAAGTCTTTAATTTCTTCCTTTATTTATTATTTGACCCTATAATGCTTCAGGTGAGTATTGTTTAATTTTTATGTGCTTGTGGGCTTCGTAGAATTAGTGTTGATGTTGATATCTAATTTTAAGCCATGGTGATCTGATAAAATACCTGGGGTTATTCCCATATTTCTTGTATCTGTTGAAGTTTGTTTTGTTACCTAGTATGTGTTTGTTCAGTTTTTAGGAAGACTCCATGAGGTGCTGAGAAGGCATATTTATTTATGTTTCGATGGAATGTTCTATAGATGTCTGTTAAGTACATTTGAGTCATAACATCTGTTAGTTCCCTCATTTCTCTGTTAATTTTTTTTTGTCTGACAGACCTGTACAGTGGTGAGAGTAGAGAGTTGAAGTCTCATACTATTAATGTGTGGGGTTTAATGTATGATTTAAGCTTTAGAAATGTTTCTTTTTCATTGATGGTGCCCTTGTATTTAGGGCATAGATGTTCAGTATTGAGATTTCTCCTTGATAGATATTTCCTGTGACTGACTAATATGGAATAACTTTCTCAGTGTCTTTTGAGTGATTTTAGTTTGAAGTGTATTTTGTTAGATATTAGAATAGGTACAGCAGCTTGTATCTTAGGTCTATTTGATTGGAAAAATTTTCTCCATCCCTTTCCTCTGAGGCAATATCTGTATTTGAGTTTTGTTTCTTGTATGCAGCAGATGGATGAATTCTGTTTTTGTATCCAATTTGTTAGCCTGTGTCTATTTATTGGTGAGTTGAATCCATTTATATTAATCAATATTGATGGCCAGTGATTGTTATCTCTTGTTATTTTAGTTTTCATTGTTGGTTATGTTATTTTGTGTTTTTTTCCCTTCTTTGGAATTTGCTGCTGTGAGATCATCTATTCTGTGTTTTTGTTGGTGTGGCCAATTTCCTTGGGTTTGAGTTTCTTCAGTACTTTGTGTAGCGCTGCGTTTGTGCCTATGTATTAGTTAAATCTGGTTCTGTCTTGGAGTATCTTGTTTTGTCCTTTGAAGGTGATTGAAATTTTTTCTGGGTATAGTAATCTGGGTTGGAAATCGTGGTCTCTTAATGTCTACATAATGATTGACCAGGAATTTCTGGCTTTCATTGTTTCCAATGAGAAATCAAGTGTAATTCTAATAGGTCTGCCATTATATGTTATTTGGGTTTTTTCCTTTGCAGCTCTTAGTACTTTTTCTTTATTCTGTATGTGTAGTGTTTTAATTATTTCGTGGTGAGGGAAATTTTTTTATCTACTCTATATTGTGTTCTGTAAGTGTCTTGCATCTTCATAAACATATCTTTCTTTAGGTTGGGAAAGTTTTCTTCTATGATTTTGTTAAATATATTTTTTGTGCTTTTGAGTTGGACTTCTTCTTCTATCCCTATTATTCTTAGGTTTGGTCTTTTCATGGTGTCCCATATTTCCTGGATGTTTTCTGTTAAGCTTATGTTAGATTTAATGTTTCTTTTACACATGAGTCTATTTCATCTATTGTATTTTCAACGCTTAAGATTTTCTCTTCCATCTCTTTTATTTCAATGTTTATGCTTGCATTTGTGGTTCCTGATCATTTTCTCATATTTTATGTTGCTATAATTCCCTCAGATTGTTTTTTTCTTTCTATTTTAGTTTCAAGTCTTGAATAGTTCTTTTCATATTGCTTTTCTTGGTTTGGTTTTCTTTAAGGGATTTCTTGATGTCTTCCAATTTTTTGTTTGTTTTTTTCCTCCATTTCTTTGAAAGAATTTTTCATTTCCTCTTTAAGAGACTCAGAGATTCTCCTAAAGTTATTTTTTATGTCATTTTCTACTGCTTCATCTATATTTAATTGTTCAAGTCTTGCTGTTGTAGGACCACTAGTTTTTACTGCTGTCATGTTGCTCTTTGTGCTGTGGCATGTGATATTACCTGGCATACCCATCTTTTACTCTTATTGGGCCTGTCTATTACTCTGGTGATCAAACTTCCAGGTGACAATGTATCCAAGGCTCAGATTGTTGGTCCTTGTGGTACAGTCTGGGCCATGGTTCCAGTCACCCTGTTGGTCACTCCATGTTCCTGGATGTCACTCAGTGCTCACGAGGTTCCCTCTGCAATACGAGTGGCTGTTCAGGCCTGTTCCCACAGAGAGTGTTTTATTGGGGCTTGGTCTACTGAGGTTGCTGCCTTGGGTCTGCTCTTATAGTGGTTGTGGGCCAGGCTTGCTCCCTTGGAAGTTCTAAATTCACACCCAAACCCGCACATCTCTGGTTCCAGACCTGCTCCTTCAGAGGTCCCAGACTTGTGCCCAGATCCACAGAGTTCTCTGGTTCCAGCCTACTCCCTCAATGGTTTTCCTGTGGAGTTTGCTGTCTCAGGCCTACTTTAGCCTAGGTCATTGGCTCTGATCTGATTCATTGGCCTGCTTACTTCCGCAGGGGTCCCTGGTCTGGACCTGGTCCCATATAGTTCTCTGGCTCCAGTCTACTCCTTAGGATGTCCCAGACTCACAACCAGACACAAAGAGGTCTCTGGTTTCTGCCTACTTCCTCAGAGATCCCAGACTCATGCTTCTTCCTCTACTTCTTTAAAGGAAGTTTTCATTTTCTCTTTAAAAGACTCTATCACCTTCATAATGTTATTTTTATGGTTGCTTTCTTCTGCTTCATCTAGGTTGGGATGTTCAGGTCTTGCTGTTGTAGAACCACTGGTTTCTGGTAGTTACCTATTGCTCTTTATCTTGTCGTATATATTCTTACACTGTAATCTTCCCATCTCTTCCACCAACTGGTAAAGTTCAGACCTGTTCTTCAGGGGTGTCCCTCTTCCTTCAGTTGATTCATGGGTCATGTGGCTTAGGTGCTTGATCTTTCTCTAGGTGCATTTAGGGCCTGTGGCTCTGGCGATTGCACTCTCAGGTGCGGGGAGGGCCTCAAGTGATTGTTCCTCCAGTTGTAGTCAGGGCCAAGGCACTGATTGAGAAGTGTTGGGTGTGTGAGGACTTCTGCCAGATATCTGGGGTTTCTGTGGATGGGTGTGAAGTTTGGGATGTACCACTGGGAACTAGGACCTAGAGAGCTGTGCTCTCCTGCCAGGAGCCCAAAATCTCTCCTCTCCGAAGCTCTGGTGGTTGTTAATGTGCTGATGCATTAGGGGATGTTTAGAGGTTTAGGGTGGATGTTTCCATGTCTCTGTGGATTCAGTGGGTGGAGGCTGGTCTTGTGATGTAACACCAGGCCTAGAGAGCATCATCATATATCCAGGAGCCCAAACACTCATCCCCAAGTACTTTCTTTCTAATGTAACACTTATTTTATTCATGCCTTTCATTTCCCTATATTTTACTGATAGTACAAGTTCTATAAAGGCAGGATTTTGTCTTTTCTAGTTCATCATCTCATGTATATATTCCACTGTCTTCCGTGTACTAAACAACCAGGAATCCTATTTGCTACTGACAAATAAATAAAACAGTATGATTGACATTAAAATTTAACTTTAAAGCCTGAGAATGGAGATAAATTCCTGAAACTCTAAGATTTTAGAGGTTGTAGAAGAAGGATTCTGATTTAGATCCAGCCTGAGCTTCAGAGCAAGATTGTACCAATATTGCAAAATACATCCAAATAGACCAAAATACCATCATCAACAATAAAGTGAAACATGACATTTTCACTGATGGTTAAAAACTGTAACTCAGAAAACCTGTTTGTTTTTCTAGTTTTCCTCTTCTTATTTATTTATGAGTTTTCTTTAATCTATTAATGTTTAAAATTGTATTTTACATTCAAATGCAGTTTAACCCCCCTCCTTCCACCTCCTCTCACCTCTCCCAGGCCCATTCTCATCCACTTCTTCCAATGGGTAAGGGATCACATGAAGGGTCAACAAAGTGTTCCACATTAAGTTTTGGCAGGAACAAGCCATTCATCCCCAAACTAAGGGTGAGCATAGCATCCTATCATAGTGAATGGACTCCAGCAAGTTATCTCATTTGACAGGAATACATCCCAGCCCTACTGCAAGAAGACCCTCAGACAGGCCAAACTACACCACTGTCTCCCACATATAGAAGGCCTAGTTTGATCTCATGTACACTCCAAAGCTGTCAGTCTAGAGTTCATGACTTTACATGAGCTTGGTTCAGCTATCTCTGTAGATTTCTCCATTATGATTTTGACCTCCCTTGCGTATATATTCCCTTCTCTTTCTCTTTGATTGGATTCCCAGAGCTCAGCCTGTTGCTTGGCTGTGGATCTCTGCATGTACTTCCATCAGTTGCTGGATGAAGGCTCTATGATGATTGTTGGAGCTTTCACCAATCCGATTACAGGGGAGGCAGCTCAGAAACCCACTCCACTGTTGCTAGAAGTCTTAGTTGTGGTTATCCTTGTGGAGTCTTCAGAATTTCTAAGCCCAAGATTTCTCCCTAATCCCATAGTGACTCTTGCTGTCAAGATCTCTTTTTCATTATTCTCCCACTCTAGCCCTCTCCTGCCTCAACCTTCCCATTGCCTCATATTCTCATCTCCCATCCCCTCCCCTTTACTGCCCTTCATTACCCTCAGTTCACACAAGAGATCTCATCTAATTCCCCTTCCCAGGACAATCTATGTATTCTTCAGAGGGTCATCCTTGTTACCTAGCATCTCTAGAGCTGTAGATTTTAGTCTAGCTATCCTTTGATTTATGTCTAATATCCACTTATGGGTGAATTCATGCCCTGTTTGTATTTCTGAGTCTGGGTTACCTCATTCAGAATTTTTTTCTAATTCTTCCCATTTGCCTTCAAATTTCATGAAGTCATTATTTTAAGAGCTGAGTAATAATCCATTGTGTAAATTACCACATTTTCTTTATTCGTTATTGTGTTGAGGTGCATCTGGGTTGTTTCCAGGTTCTGACTATTATGAATGATTGAGCACATGTCCTTGTGGTATGATTGAATATCTTTGGGTATATGGCCAATAGTGGTATTACTTGGTCTTGAGGTAGATTGATTCCCAATTTTCTAAGAAACCACCATACTGAATTCCAATGTGACTGTACAATTTTGTACTCCCACCAGCAGTGAAGGAGTGTTACCCTGACTCCATATCCTCTCTGAAAAACTGTCCTCTGTATTTTTTATCTAGTCAATCTGACAGGTGTAAGATGGTATCATCATTAGGACTTAATAAAGTTTAAATATACACTTTCTTTCAGTAATTTTTCATGAATATATTTCCACTTAATAATTATAATCTTAGCTGTCCTACCAAGTTTGTAAACGTAAGTTTATACATTTCAAGGTTGTTCCCAAAATGGCAGAATTATTTTGGAAAAAAAAATTTAGTTGTTATGATGCTGTTGGAGGAAGTATGTCACTGATGGTAGCTTTTGAAATTTACAAAGTCCTCTTGTTTTGTGCTTTTCCCTCCTGTTTGTGAATCAAATGTAAGCTCTGAGATACTTGCCTTCTGGCTCCCAGGTTTTCTACTATGATCATCACTGCCAAACCCTCTGAAATTACAAACAAGCTCCAAACTAAATTATTTCTTTTATAAGTTATTTTGGTCATAGTATTTCTTCACAGCAATGTCAGTGTAAGTCAGAATTCATTTCATTCCTTCAAATCCCACAAGTATGTATGAGGGAGATAGTAGAAAATATTTTTCTTCTTATGAAATCAGTTTTTTTTCCACTGAGATATTAAAGGCCTCTCTAGAGGAAAAAAAAGAAGCAAAAGTTCTAGATTCTGCTCTCACAAGAAAAATAATAATAACAGAATACAATCAAAGTCAAAGATTTTCTTCACTGTGTCTGTGACTTGAAGTCACAGGGTACCCACTCAATCTGCAAAGACATGGAAATTTATAGAGTCATATCCACTAAGCATAACAGAAAATAAATAATCAGTAAATTGAGGGCTGCCACTTAACAGACATGTTAAATACTCACAAGAGACAAACCATTCTAACTTAAGCCCCACAAAAATGGATTTAAGAGCTATTTACTTACTGGTATATCACAACTCATGTTAAATGTAAGAAAAATATAATATAGTTTTAAGAGATAAAGGAAGCATCAGATATAAACTAAGACATAAAAATAATTATGACTACAATTGCTATATTAAGGATCTGAGAAAAATGTTGGTAATGCTCCAGAACAGATAAATTACATGTACTAAACACTGTATAGGATATTTAGAATCTGAACTTATTCTCTCTCTACTGAAGAATAATTTTGATGGTTTTATCAGAATGTATTGTACAGCAGTGTAATATAAAGTAGGTTTTAAGATGTACCTGTAGAAATCCGTCAAACTAAAAGGCAAATTAAAAACATAAAAACAAAAAGTATATAAAAGAACTTTCCAGAACAACAGAGCAATTTAAAATTATGTAAATAGAGCTAATCATGAGATTAAAATGCAAAAGAAGAAAATAAAGTAAAATAAATGTATTGAATATAAGGGCTGAAAATATTCCATGCTTTGTATCAAGAAAACTTAGGGAATGGAAATGAGAAAAATATCAACAAAAATGGACCTCAGCATATTACATAAAATTGTAGACCATCAAGGAATTTTTTTTTAATGAAACTTGGCAGGTACAAAGACACCTTATCTGCAGAGAAACTAAAATGATTATTGTCATGGGGTTGTAGGGAGATTTAAAAAATTTAAAATCTTTGCTTGTTTAGGAGCTGGTGAAGACACATGCCTTGAGCTCTCTGCAGCATCAAGAGTTGGCTGGAAACAGGAACCTTTGCAAAAGTGCAGACCAACTGTCGCCAGCAGCTAGCCCCTGTCAACACCAGCTTTGTGGTCTAGAGCAAAAATAACTGTTTGGGGAGAGGGTGGGGGGCATTCACAGAAGCAGAAGTAGTCCATACCCTGTACTGTAGAAGTAGTCCATACCCTGTACTCAGCATAACCAACCCCCTTGACCCAAGTGAACCTGGCTTGTTTTTTTTACCTATATATGTCAACCAAATGAGGAAAGGGAGCTCTCCCTACTGTGCTGCATTCATATGTGTGGGGAACTACCAGCTAGGTGGCATAAGAATTAAACCTTGCTTTTGCATTCTGGACTTGACTGGATTCCCATGGTCTCTCTGGGGGTCTCAACTTGGGCACAACAGGGTGACTATCAGACATACAGGTACAAAGGAAATAAGATATTTAAAACTTTTCATTTTTCCATTAAATCTGCATTGCATGAAAGTTATTTCCTCTCCTTTCACCTATTTTCCTCTCTGCTAACTCAGAACTATATCTCCATCCTTCATTTTCACCTGATTGACTGGTGGACTCTAGTCTGACTCCTGACATTTTCACTTTCTTGGAGAAGTTGTTCAGACACATAAAAAGAAACGTATCAATTCTTGTGAAAAACAGATCAACAATATTTTTCTTAAACTTATCTTCTTCGCTCAATTTCATCTTTCCTTTGCTTTCATCCTTATTTGTTTATTTCCATGTCTTACTTTGTTTTTTTTTTTTTTGGAGGGAGGGTTGTTTGTTTGTTTGTTTGGAAAATCAAGGCAGAGTTTCTTTTTTTGAGTCTGTCCTGGAACTAGCTGTTGTAGACCAGGCTGCCCTCAAACTCACAGAGATCTGCTTGATTCTGATTTACAAGTCTTCGGATTAAGGACATGGGCAATCACCACCTGACTTCCATGTCTTACTTTGTTTTATCTCTATTTCTGAATACCAGAAATTCATAATATATGGGAAATTGAATTGTTCTGTGGTGAAATTCAGACTCTCATTGGTCATATAATACATATATAATTTTTATTAAAAATAGATTCCTCTCTCATAAAATATACCCCAAGTACAGTTTCACTTTCTTCCACTTCTACTATATTCCCTCCACTTACCCTCTCCCTAAGATCCTCTCCTCATGAATGTTCTTCAAGGAAGAGCAGTTTTCCAAAAGATGATAGCCAAATAGGACTAAACAAGATATAATAGGATAAGGTGAAAGCCCTCATACTGTGGCTAGACAAGGCAACCCAAAAGGAGGAAAAGAGTTTTAAGAACAGTCAAAAATGTCAGAGATACACCTTTTCCCATTCCTAGAAATCACATAAAAACACCAATCTTACAGCCATAGCATATGCAGAGGACCTGATGCATAGATATGCAGATTCTGTAGTTGCCACTTCAGTCTCTGGGATCCCATGTGATCCCTGGTTAGTTTATTCCATGGACCATGTTATCCTGGTGGCATTTATCTGCTCTGACTCACAATGTCACTCCCCTCCTCTTTCACGGAGTTCCCCAATCTCCAAGGAGGAGGGACCCAATAAAAACTTCCCAGTATGATCCTCTCTATATGTAATATCTGGCTGTCATTTCCATATCTGCTACCATCTGCTGCCAGAGGAAACACACTTATAACAACTTCATGAGGCACCAATTTATGGGCATTGCACAACATTATTAAGAGCCACTTCATTAATTTTTATGACCAGTTGTGTGTTGTAAGTTTGCCTGAAATTCTCCACAATTTAATTTAAGGACCAAGTATAGAATTACAGTTACATTTTACTTTGACATCTAGTGCAAGAATCTTTTCCAGCCGGGCGGTGGTGGCACACGCCTTTAATCCCAGGAGGCAGAGGCAGGCGGATCTCTGTGAGTTCAAGACTCAGCCTAGTCTACAGAGCTAGTTCCAGGACAGGCTCCAAAAGCTACAGAGAAAACCTGTCTCGAAAAACAAAATAACAAAAAAAAAAAATCTTTTCCATCATATTCCAAGAATCTGTCTTCGATAAAGTTTGTGGAAAATATTTTGCCTTATATTTGTAAACTTATAGTCATAAATGTATACCAATGTCAATATTAATTACTTGAAATCATTTACCTATTTAAAAATTTCCCCAACAGCTAATGCTGACAACAGCAGAAGCTAATCTGTTCTGATTCTGAGAACCAAGTTGTCTGTTTTTAATCCAAATTTTTGCCAAGTTGAGAACTGTTTGTCCTGCTAGGAAAAAATATTCACTACCTATCTGAGATTTGGTTGGAAAGCATTTAATTTATAATTTCTCTATAGCTTCGTAAGAACATCTGAGACAGAAACAACGACTGATGCACTATGATCTAGGCAAGAGGTGTTTATTCCAGGGCAAGTGATTAATGGACGCTTAAAAGAAATCCTATACTAGCTCAGAATTGGGAAATAGATATTTATTTAGGGATAAACTCACAAATCAGAATTCTCTGCCTGAACGGTGGACATAGATCGAATCCAGCAATCCAACAATCTGAACAACAGCTGGCAAAAAGGAGGAAGGGCAGAGGCAGGCTCTATCTCAGCATATATGGTCTAGGAGGCTATGCTCCAGTAGGTGGGTAACCACAAGCTGTAAGATTTCCTACCACACCTACCCTGCTTGTTTAAATAAGAGAGTTCTAAACCTAATACAAAGTTATATACAATAAGAACAAATGTATTCAATAATTATCCTATCCTAACTACTTTAAGTCTTGTAAGATAAATAACTTGGCCAAGTCATGAGAGGAAAATAACTTCAATTATGTAGTCTTCAACCCCATTGCAGATCTGAGAAGGGAAATAATATTACTTAAGTAAGCAGGAAGTGCAATCAGGTAACTTCCAAAATATGCAACAAATGGCAGAGACAACTGGGCAATCACCCAGTCTCATTTGCAACATTGAAGCAACCAACTTTGGCTAAGGCCTAGAATAACTGACAGATCATTTTCAAAGGCAGGAAAATTTTCAAAACCATCTTAGCCTGTCTTGGCAAGATTTGACAGTTCTGCTTATCCATTTCTGGATACTGAGTATCTTGTCAGTGGTTGAGGCATGGGCATTTCTTTGCCCAAAGGCCAGTTTTGCCAAGAAGAAAACAAGCTCCAAGTGGAGTGTCGTCGGTGCTCAACATCCTCTCGGGAATAGATCGGTGCTGTCAGGAGCAATTGTGTCTCCCTTCAACAGAACTCTACATTATTTAAATGCCATTTTCTACAGCTCTTTGAAGTGCTTAAAGATTATCTATTTATGCAGAATATAATCTCTATGTATCCAAAGAACCTGATTAATCTAACTCTATGGTATAATAAACATAGATGACTATTGATCTATAATTCTTAATACCTATATAACTTAAAGACTAAGACAATAAACAACTGTGCAATAAATGATGACAATGACCTCCAAATGTAAACAATATATAAGTATCTTGATCAGAGGTAGAAATGTACATTGCAATATGATAAATTTATATCAGTATATAAAAATGTTTTAAGCAGAAGTAGAAGCATGCATGCATATAATATTCAATATAATTTAACTTTGTATCCATATACAAGAATCTATACCAATGTAATCACCAATGAATAATAACTTGCAAGTATTCTCTCTATTACTCACTATTATTATTAGTGTGAGTAAGCAAATACCAATGTATTATCCCATCCAATTTCACCTTTAATTTTCAAAAAAGATCCTTGAGCCTATAAAGTTCCTCCAACCCCCACTCATATACCAATTATAATTAATCCCTAAATGATGTTCCTAACCCTGAAGACATACTTTGTTTGGAGAGGGGACATTGTCTTCTAGAATTACTTCCAGCTGTCATGGGGGCTACATTCTGTCTATGGGATCCTGTGTATTTAAAATGATGGTTAAGTTCCAAGATTAATGACTTGTATAATTGCAAATAGTCTCTGAGTATTTGGTGGAGGTCTGTTCAGAACATTGTAAAACTATGCACCATTTCAGCTAATCAAGTTGGAACCATCTTGAGCCACTAGAGCCAAAACAGATCTTGTAGTAGCACTATCAGTAGTGTGATGTCATATCAACCAGGTGGAATTGTTGTTGTGGGGCCCCATCTTCTTCCCAGAAACTTCAAAGATTACTGCAAGAAAATTCATTGTTCATTGTGGAAAATTTAAGCATTATTTAAATAGCCATATACAGACATATATATTCAATGAAAGGTATGATAAAGACAAAAAAGTAGATACGAAGAAAAGGAAATTTTTCCTAAATTCTTTTTTCTTTCTGTCCCATATCAGACAGCTCCTGACATGAGACAGACACTCTAGACTTTTTTTAACAACATGCTTTAAAGGACAGAGCCTTTTTGGAGTTGTGCAACTCCAAAACCAGCTCTCTCTCTCTCTCTCTCTCTCTCTCTCTCTCTCTCTCTCTTTCTCTTTATATATATGTGTGTGTGTGTGTACATTTTTTTAACATTTTTGCTTAAAAATCATATTTCATTTTCTTGATAATCCTTTTTGGGTAGTTATTTTTTCTATCTGTCAGTATTCAAACATCTGAGGGTCTCTTGAATCTTTGAAGATGAGTATTTTTCTGCAAAGACAAGAATAGAACCCTGCCCCAACAGTTATAAGGTTTCCTTACCATTGTATGGTTGTCACCATTGTGGATGAGCTGTCAGTTCTCTTTTTCAAGAGGTTTCTCCTTTCCAAACTGAATCTTTATTAATTTTGATCATATCCATAATTTTTCTTCTCCTGTGGAAACAAGAGCAAACTCTTTCTCCAATGCTGTACATATCCTGGCTTCCATTGTGAGGTCAGCACATCCTTGAAATAAATCAATTGATTTAATCCAGAAGACTTTTCTATTATCCAATGTCTCTCTGCTGCTGTTGTCCCTTTTTCATTAGCATTAAAAAATTCAAGATTAGTAAATAATTATGCAATCTATTTCTGGGGGCATTTTTCACCCCTTTCTGTTTTTTTTAACATATCCTTTATAGTTCTATTTGATTTTTCTATAACTGCCTGACCTGTAGGATTGTGTGGTATTCCTGTAACATGCTTAAAATTAAAATAAGCACAAACCGTTTCATTTTCCTAGAAACATATGCCAGACCATTATCTGTCTTTATTTGTGCAGGTATACCCATGATGGCCATAACTTATAATAAATAAAGCCTATTCTGAGCTTTATTTATTATATATAAAGCCCACTGAAAGTCTGAATAAGTGTCAATGGTGTGGTGTACATATTTTAATTTTCCAAATTCTACAAAGTGGAACACATCCATCTGCCAGATTTCATTCCTTTGAGTACCATTTGGGTTAGTCCCTGCACGTAGTGGTGTTTGGTTAGAAAAAGAGCGAGTAGGGCATCTCTTTACAATCTCCTTAGATATCTCCATTGTTTCCATGTAATAGAAAATTCTTTCTTTAAAACTTTGCTATTGATGTGATGTTTTTTATAAATTCGGAGGCCTCCAACATGCTTCCAATCAATAATTAATCAATTTCTGCATTACCTTGTGCTAGAGGCCCTGACAGACCATATGGGATCAGATGTGTGATATATATATATAGAACAAAGCCTGTTCCTGATTATGTCTTTTACCTGGATAAATAATGAAGTCAATTCTGTATCTTCTGTTATAAATTCAGCAGTTGCAATATGCAAGATAACTCTTTCTGCACATTGTGAATCAGTAATTATATTAAGAGGTTCTTTAAAATCCTTTAGCACCATGAAAATGGTATATATTTATGCCTTCTGGACAAAATTATAAGGGCTTTTTTGCACCTTACTTAATTCTGATTTGTAACCTGCCTTTCAGGATTTATTTGCATCAGTATAAAATGTATGGGCTCCAGTTATTGGAGCATCATGTACAATTTGGGGAAGAATTCAAGATGTTCTCTTTATAAGGTTAAGTTTATTGCTTTTGGGATGTGCCTCCTGTAAATTTTCCTCAACAATTGTCAATCCCTTTTTTGCTTCATCTGTTAATTCTCTGAGACTATTCAAATCTTTTTCACCATCTAAGGTTTTGTTTAAATGAATTATTAGATCAGGTGTTATCCCAACAGCTGGACGTAAACTGGAAATGTCTCCTAACAATATTTGAAAGTCTTTAAGAGTCCATAACCAGTCTCTCTTAATTTGTGCCTTTTGTGTCCGAATTTTTTGCAAACCTATTTTATAACCTAGGTAATTGTCAGAATCTCTTCTCCGTATTTTTTCAGGAGCAATTTGTAATTCCCATTTTGGCAAAATTTTCTCTACTTCTTCAAACATTATTTCTAAAGTATTCAGGAAAATGCCATCTATGTAATGGTAAATTATAGACTTAGGAAATTGCTTATGTATTATTTCCAACAGCTGACTTACAAAGTACTGGCACAATGTGGGGCTATTGAGCATTCCATGTGCGAGGATAGTCCATTGATATCTCCTAGTAGACTGATAATTATTATAAGTAGGTACTGAGAAGGAAAATTTTTCTCTATCCTTTTCTTGTAAAGCTATATTAAGGAAACAATCTTTTAAATCAATAACTATAAGAGGCCATTCTTTTGGTAATAGGGAGGACAGAGGAATTCCAGATTGTTGAATGCCCATAGGTTGAATAACCTTATTGACAGCTCTTAGATCCATCACCATTCTCCATTTATCAGATTTCATTTTTACAACAAATACAGGAGAATTCCAAGGGCCGATTGATTCCTCAATATGGTGAGCATCTGGTTGATCTTGTACCAGTTGTTCTAAAGACTACAACTTATCTTCGGCTAGAGGCCACTGCTTAACCGATATTGGCTTCCCAGTTAACAATTTTAAAGGTAGGGCTGTTGGTACCTCTAAAGGTTTGCTAATTGCTTTATGTTCTTGAACAGCCTGAATGGCTGATGACCTTTGTTCATAGTACCTTATAATAACCTTCCCAGAATTATGAGTTCCTGGGACTGCAAGAATGTTAATCTGGGTATTTCATTGCTGTAGCAGGTCATGGCTCCATAAATTTACTGCAATATCAGCTACATATGACCTCAGCTTTCCTCTTTGACCTTCTGGCCCAACACAGTCAACCCATCTTGTGCTTTGTTTAACTTGAGATATGGTTCTAATTCCTAGTAATTGAACATCTGCCTCTTGAAGAGGCCAATTTGGATGCTAAGATGTAGTAAAGAGGGGAACAGTAGGGCCGCATTCCTGGCACCCGGCTCCCAGCCACCCAGCACAGGGCCCCTTGTTCTGCCCTGCCTGGCAAGCTTAACTCCCGTAATAATCACACAGAAATTGTATCCATTGAAATACTCCAGCCCCTTATTGGCTAACTCTCACATATTATTTTAACCCATCTCCATTAATCACCACTTGACTGTGGCTTACCGGCATGGGTCTAACCAGCATCTGTCTTAGGCAGGAGAAACATGGCGGCTGCCACACTACCTTCTTCCCATCATTCCTTTCTGTTTTCCCCACCTATCTAAGTCCTGCCCTATCAAAAGGCCAAGGAATTTTCTTTATTCAACCAATGAAAGCAACACATAGAAAAAAGGACACCACCAAGATTCTGGAGTAATGATACTCACATCCACACTTGTGTCTATCAAGCCAACAATTACAATGCCATTTATATGTACTCTTAGCATTGGCCTTTGATCATTGCCAGAATATACATTTCTTATTTCCTATTGGGATTTTTGACTTGTCCTCCACGTTTATGCCATCATTTAGAACAGTATGGTCTTGAACAGAAGACTCAGGCTTTTTAAAATTTTCCTGCTGTGACATGTCCTCCACAGTTACTGGGAATCACTAGGCCATTTTTGGTTTGGGGGCTTGAGAGAGACCCCCAAGGAGTTTCCCAATAGTATCAGGTTGCCTTGTCTATCTTTTGTGGATTTGCATTTATTGGTCCAATGTTGGCCTTTGCCATACCTTCTGCATATACCTGAAGGTCAAGGTCTCCTATTTTTGCCATTTCCAAGAATAGATATTATTCCTAGAAATTCCTTAACTACAATCCCTTCTCAGATGTCCTATTCTACCACAATTAAAACATTTGGCAGTTTGATGTCTCCTCTTTACTTTGGAAATTCTTCTCCTACCCCGGATTCAGCATTATAGTCAAATGTCTCAACATTCCTTGTATGCAGAATCCATTTATCCATAGGTGTTTATCTAACCTTTAAAGGCCCAATTATCTTTTTGCATTTTCAAAAGCTAGAGATTCAAGAAGTATTCGTCTAGCATCTAGATCTGTTACTCCTATTTGTACAGCCTTACTTAATCTTTGTAAAAAGTCAATAAAGTGTTCTCTCTGTCCTTGTCTAACCCTGGGATATGATTCAATTATTTGTCCTGATTCTTAAATCCCGTCCCAAGCATTTAAGCTTTGTGGCATAGGGACAATATTTCTTTGCATTAAAGAGCTTGAACCTGTGGGTCAGCCTAAGCACCTTCACCAAGAATTTGATCTTGGGAAGTCTCAAGGGCTTTTGCTTTTCCCTGCTGTTCCAAAATTTTGGGCTCCTCTCTGAAATAAATTCTAAACGTCAATAAAGTTGCATCATCCATGACTGCTGAAACTAACTGAAAAAAGTCATGAGGAGTTGCCCTGACATTAGAAGCCCAAGTCTTTATCATCTCCTTAACAAATGCAGAATGCAAGCCATAAGTTACAACAGCTTGCTTAATTTCATTTAGATCATTCATTCCTATAGGTATCAATCTACCTTCTTTGGATCCTTTTGAACTTTTAGAACCTGATGCTTTGTCAGAGGAAATTACAGGGTAGGAAGCTAAAACCCTAGGTAAGCCATCTCTGACAGCCACTGGCGATGTTGCATCCTGTCCTTGTGCCTTCTTTCCCTGTTCATCCACTCCAACAATTTCCTCAAATCTTTTTATTTTTGTCTTTTGGAAGGCATGAATCTCCTGGCCTGTACATATTTCTAGTGATTTCATGGAGGCACCTACTCTCTGGTCATCATTCTGCACCTGTGATTCCAGGTTTAAATTTTCTTCTTTAAAGATGACATTTCTTCCTTGGACTGTACTTGAATATCATGCAGATTGCCATTCTAGAGATACACTTTTTTTTCTGTTAACATATGATAACCTTTTGACAACTTTCAATTGTCAAATTCAACAGTATGAATTCTTTCAGATAACTTCTTAGTTCCCTTAGATATGGATTCAATTGTGTCTGTAATAGTATTAACTTTTTCAGATAACCTTTGATTTTTGATGATACTAATCCTGTCAACTAGCTGTTCATTATTAGTATGTAAAGATTTATCATTCCCAAGAGTGCCATATTCTTCCTTAATGAGAAAACTGAAACCTAATAACCAATAAACTGAAGTATCACTATAGTCATAGAAGCCTCACATAATACAATCATAGTATTAACAAATAAGTTACTAAAAGTTGCATTGATAACAAAATCTGCCATATTTATTTATTTATTACCTGTTATGTGCTCTGGTAAACTGCAGATGTTATAGTTGCAGAGTTGTGAGTAGAAACAATGCAGCTGGTGACACCAAGAATGGTCCTGGGCTGCGTTAGTTTCTATGTTGGTACTGGTTAAATACTGAGAAATATGCATTGCTTGGGAAATTAAAGGCAGTTAAATCAATTCCATACACAGAGCAAGAAACCCAGAAAACAAGAAGCTGCACAAGTCTCCATGTGGCAAGGAATTGCCCAGGAAATGCAACAGTCATGTGTACGTGCACGTGGAAACTTCCCAAGTGCACGTACACATGCAGCAAACTCTGCTGTGATGGGGATTCTACAAAAAACTGCTTAGGCAAGAGCAAGCCAAGCCAGCAGAGTTGGGAGATTGTCTGAGCCGTGGAACATCTCCAGAGTCCACCTGGTAGGCATGGAGCTTAAATCCACATGGGTGCCAAGTGATGAATGAACACTTAAAAGAAATCCCACACTAGCTCAGAATTTAGAAATAGTTATTTATTTAGGGATAAACTCACAAATCAGAATTCTCTGCTGAAATGGTAGACAGAGATCGAATCCAGCAATCCAACAATATGAATGAGCAGCCAGCGAAAAGGAGGAAGGGCAGATGTCCCAGTAGGTGGGGAATCACAAGATGTAAGATTTCCAACAGCAGGCAAGAGCTTGAATATAATCAATCTCTTTGCATTGTGAGCTTTTGTACTTATGACTATGGTAATGAATATGGATTTCAGTCTTTTGATGGTAAAAACAATTTATGCTTTCAATAAATTTATATCACTTAAACCTCACTGTACTTCTGAGATATGGATTGCTATTTTCAAATTTTCCCAGTTTTGTTGGATCATAACAAAAATATTCGAGAACATAACTTATTTGTACTGTGTAGCACCCCATTGGTAGATATAAATGATATTCAAATGTTTGGCAGTTAATGTTGCAGTATTTACTTGTCAATTTATTATTTACATAAAAATAGCCTTTAGCCTATAATGATATAACTTGGGGAAAATAGTATAATACTAAAATAATTTGCATATGATTACCCATCATGAATTTTTTATGATTGGTGCTAAAATAAACTTTTTGCAAACAGAAAAAAAAAAGATGAGGTTAGCAGAAAGGACACATTTTCAATTTCATTGTACTTAGTTACCAGCAGTATTTGTGAATGCTCACTCTCCCACATTGTTAATAGTTATTAGTGATATAGATTTAATTTTCTGTCATAATGAAGTTAAATTACCAGAGTGCTTTTATTTATTTAGATTAAAATGGCCTATATCTGTTTTTCTCAGTGCTTTCTTATTGTTGTTCTTTTTGAGATTAGATTTCACTCTGTGGTAGTGGCTGTCAAGGAACTCACTATATAAACCAGGGTGTCCTTGAAATCAGAGAATCACTTGATTTTGCCTCCTGATTGCTGGGATTAAAGGTATGCACTACTCTGTCTGGCCATGAGTATATCCATTATTAAATTGTGCATAACATACTTTGCTGAGATTTAAGTCAATTGTTTCTTCAATGATTTGAAAGTGTTCTTTAAATTTCAATGTTTCTAAACCTTTGACCAATGAAAAGGAAATATCACATATACACACTCAAAATTAATAATAATAACAGTAATTTGGCTATAAATAAAATTATTTGTTCTATTTTATGTTGATAAAACCTTTATCTATCCTAGATTACATAAATTTTGGTGTTACATTTGAAATTTGGCATTTATTCTTGAATAAACTAACAATTTTCTTAAGAAAAATTCTAAATATCAAAGATTGAGGGATGATTCCTTTAAAATATTATCATAAACAAAGCATGTGTGTGTGTTTATGTGATGGTGGCATCTGTACTTGTGGTTCTAAACTTTTTAATATTTTAAATTGCACAATAATAGATAGTCATTCATTTTAATAGTTTTTTCTCTTCCTTTTGCATACATTATAGAGAGTAATATAATATTGTTCTGCCAAAAAAAGCTAATGGACAATAAATAAACAATCATATTTTATTTCTTGACTATTAAATTGTTGTTACAGCTTCAAATCATAGAATGATTCATGCAGACATGGAACGCTATGCAGGGGAAGAATATTCTTTTGTATTAATTAACATGGTAAATTAATTTTAATTTCTAAGGGTAGGAGATAAACAGATTAAATTGGCTACTGTTCAGTTTCAAGCTATGAGTAGTGTAAGGCTAGATTCTCTAACTGTATAAATTTGATTAGGTATAACCGAAAAATGAATGGGTTCTTTGATCATATTGAATTCTGTCCTTCTAAAATAAATAGTGACCTTATTGATTCTTTCAGCATTATTAACCATATTTACAAAATTCCAATATAAAAAGATTAACAAAGTCATAAGTTGATAAAATATTAAAATATAGTCTAAACAATTTATAGTTCATATTTCAAATATCATACCAAAATTTTAAAACGGGATGACAAATCAAACTTATATTAATAAAAAAGGGTAGTATAAAAATATATAGCCAAAATGCTATTATATTATTATAATTATTGTCATGTGCATGTGTATTCTATATGCTGTGCTTGTGTACATGAAGATATGTGAGCATCTGTGTGCATTTGGAGGCTGGAATGCAATGTTGAATTTCTTTCTCAACCACTGTTTGTTGTTTTGAGATTAGGGTCTTTCATTTACTTTGAAGATTTTAAATGTATCTAGACTGACTCACCAAAGAGTAGAAGAATCCTCATACTAAGCATAAAAACATCTCTGGAGTTATAGTTGAGTGAAAAGGATCTGAAACATGGTTTTTTGTTTTCATAGAAAGCATTTTACCAACAGAGTGTTCCACACAGTCTCACCAGGTACTATTGCTTTCATAGCCAGCTTCCTCCTTGGAGTCTCTGTAGTTGTGCACCAGGCTGATTACCATAATGGGAAGTGGAGATTGTAAGACATCAGCACTTCCCACAACCCTCAACGTACAAGCTCAACAATTACGCCTGGTGAAATAAACCTTGAGGCAGCCTGCACATCGGACAGGGTAGTGTGCAGCAGCCTGGAACTCCAGTGGAATATATCATTACTGATTAGGGATGGCTTTAGACACCCCACCAAGCTCTCAGTGTGAAACTTCTGTAACTGCAGCCCAGGCTGCTTGGAGACAGAGTTTGGGTTCCAGCATTACCCAGAGACTGCAAGTACAAAGGTCGAAAGCAGAGAAGTGTACATCAGGCAGGAATTCAAACACAACTTGCCTCACATCCACTTGCCTAGCTACAACATGGAAAGGGGAGCTTGGGGGCAATCTGGGGTGGGATAGCAGAAAAGCCAGTAGCCAGGAGAAGCCCTGCAGCTGAATGGCCAGAAGGTTTAGGGGGATGGAGGGTGCATGTACCCTGTTCCCGGGGCCTCTGGGCAGGCACTGGGTGGGTACACACTTGCCCTCCAGATGGCTCTGCTGATACTAGATCAGGGCCACTTGCTGACCAAGGACCTCACAGGCAAAAGCCCTATGATTTTATTGAGTGCTACATTTTTCTCTGCTCCCATCCCTAACACTCCCCTCCCTCCTTCAACCCTCCCCCAAGATCCCTATGCTCCCAATTTACTCCGAAGATCTTTTCTTTTTCTACTTTTTACTTCCTACGTAGATTAGATCTATGTAAGTCTCTCTTACTGTCCATATTGTTGTCTAAGTTCTCTGGGATTGTGGTTTGTAGGCTGGTTTTCTTTGCTTTATGTTTAAAAACCACCTATGAGTGAGTACATGTGATAATTGTCTTTCTGTGTCTGGGTTACCTCATGCAAAATAATGCTTTCTAGTTCCATTCTTTTTCCTGCAAAATTCAAGCTGTTGTTATTTTTTTCTGCTGTGTAGTACTCCATTGTGTAAATGTACCACATTTTTTTTATGCATTCTTCAATTGAGGGGCATTTAGGTTGTTTCCAGTTTCTGGCTATGACAAACACAGCTGCTATGAATATAGTTGAGCACATGTCCTTGTGGCACAATTGAGCATCCCTTGGATGTATATGAAAAAGTGGTATTAATGGGTCTTGAGGAACCTGTACTCTCCAAAATTGGAAAACTTAAAGGAAATGGACAACTTTCTGGATAAATATCACTTACCAAAATTAAATCAAGACCAGATAAGCAAATTAAACAGACCTATAACTGCTGAAGAAATTGAAACAGTCATCAAAAGTCTCCCAACCAAAAAAAAGCCCAGGACCAGATGGTTTCAGCTCAGAATTCTACAAGAGTTTCAGAGAGGAACTAATACCAATATTCCTCAAATTATTCTACACAATAGAAACAGAAGGGATATTGCCAAACTCTTTTTATGAGGCTATAATTACCCTCATACAAAATCCATAGAAAGACAATACCAAGAAAGAGAATTACAGACCAGTCTCATTCATGAACATTGGTGCAAAAATACTAAATAAAATACTAGCAAATAGAATCCAAGAACACATCAGAACCATCATCCACCATGACCAAGTCAGCTTCATCCTACAGATGCAGGGATGATTCTACATACGAAAATCTGTCAATGTAATCCACCATATAAACAAAAGAAAAATAAAAACTAAATGACCATCTCATTAGGTGCCGAAAAGGCATTTAAAAAAATACAACATCCCTTCATGATAAAAGTCTTGGAGAGAGCAGGGATACAAGGAAATACCTAAACATAATTGTTTGGTCTTTTTAAAACTGGCAATGACTGCTGGCATGTTGTGATTGGTGTCATTAATTATTATGCTTTTGGTACACTGAGAGTTTTTTAGGCCAATTTTCCTTATTCATTGTGAATTTGCATGTACTTGTAACTTTATTTATACTTGTACTATTTCCCTGTTTTATCTCAGTTTATTTTTATTGGGTGACCAAGTGGGAGTTATGGATTTTTCATAACCCTACCTCAGGGATCTTTCAGGCATTGTTTTGGGCTGTGTTTGTCTTATTTTGTCTTGCCAGACAGGCTCTTACCCATCTTTGATTCCCAATCCTCAAAGGGTTGGGTTCCCAGAAGGTGCTAAGAAGTCAGAAAAAGGGGAGACTTTTAGGAGAACTAGGGCTTTAAATTGCCTCCTGTATTTGTGTTAGCCAAGCATGGACAACCTTGGTATTGACTTGTTCACCCACTGATGACAGCTATAGGAGAGACACTTTCTATTTTTGTTTATTTTATTACTTAAAAAAATACCAATCCAAGTTCCCACTCCCTCCCCTCCTCCACTCTCCTCCCCCTCTCTCCATAGAACCTCCATCCCACCCCTTTTCAATCCTAAGGGAGGGTAATGCACCCTGACCTGTGGAAAGTCCAAAGCCCTCCCTACTACATCTAGGTTGAGCAACATATACATCCAAAGAGAATAGGATCCCAAGAAGCCAGTACATGCAGGAGAGACAAATTCCAGTGTCACTCTCAGTGCCCCCTCAGTCTGCCCCAACTGTCAACCCCCTTCAGAGGGGCTTGTTTGTTCCCATGCTCGTTCACTCCCAGTCCAGTTGGAGCGGGAGAGCTAGCATTAGCTCAGGCACACTGTCTCAGTGGATGAACCCCAAATGATCTTGAATTCCTTGCACATACTCTAACTCCTTTCATTCTGAAACTGGATCTTAGGAGCTCAGTCCAGTGTTCCAATGTGGGTCATTGCTCTGTTTCCATCTGTTGTTGGATGAAGGTTCTATGGTGACATTTAAGATAATCATCAGTTTGACTACAGAGTAAGGCCAGATCAGACACCCTCTCCTCTATTGCTTAGGGTCTTAGCTGGGGTCATGCTTTTGTATTTCTGGGCATTTTCCTAGAGCCAGGTTTCTTGCTAACCTCATAATGGCACCCTCAATCAATATATCTCTTTCCTTGTTCTCATATCTGTCTTTCCTCCATCTCTACTATCCCATTCCCTCAAGTTCTCCTCAAACTCCTCATCTCCCCTTTGTTCCACCCCCTGCCCCCATGCTCCCAAATTTTTTTGTCTGTTTCCAATTTCCAGGTGGGTCTATATATGTTTTTCTTTGGGTTAACCTTATTACTTAGCTTCTCTAGGATTGTGAACTATAAGCTCGATGTCTTTTGCTTATGACTAGTATCCACTTATGAGTGAGTACATACCATATTTTTTTGGGGGGTCTGAGTTACCTCACTCAGGATAGTGTTTTCTAATTCCATCCATTTGCAGGCAACTTTCAAAATGTCATTGTTTTTTACTGCTGAAATGTGTAGATGTGCAACACTTTCTTTATCCATTCTTCAGTTGAGGGGCATCTAGTTTGTTTCCAGGTTCTGGATGTTACAAATAATGCTGCTATGAAGGTAGTCGAACAAACGCTTTTGTAGTATGATTGAGCATCTTTTGGGTATATTCCCAAGAGGGGTATTGCTGGATCCTGAGGTAGGTTGACTCCCAAGTTTCTGAGAAACCGCCAATTGATTTCTAAAGAGGTTGCACAAGTTTGCATCCCACCAGCAATGGATGAGTGATTCCCTTACTCCACATCCTCTCCAGCATAAGCTATCATTAGTGTTTTTGCTCTTAGCCATTGTGACAGGAGTAAGATAGTATCTCAGAGTTGTTTTGATTTGCATTTCCCTTATAGCTAAGGAAGTTGAACATGTCCTTAAGTATCTTTTGGCCACTTAAAATTCTTCTGTTGAGAATTCTTTGTTTAGTTCAGTACACCACTTTTTAAATGGGTTATTTAGAATTTTAATGTTTAATTCCAAGAGTTCTTTTTTGGAGATCAGACCTTTGTCTGATGTGGTATTGGTGCAGATTTTTCCCATTCAGTAGGCAACCTTTTTGTCTTATTGACTTTGTCCTTTGCTTTACAGAACCTTCTTAATTTCAGGATGTCCCATTAATTTATTGTTGTTCTTATTGTCTGTGCTACTGGGGTTATATTTAGGAAGTGGTGTCCTGTGCCCATGCATTGAAGGCTACTTCACACTTTCTCCACTATCAGATTCAGTGTGGTCGGGTTTATATTGAGGTCTTTAATACATTTGGGCTTGAGTTTTGTGCATGGTGACAGATATGGATCTATTTTCATTCTTCTACAGGTTGACATCCAGTGATGCCACCAACATTCTTTGAAGATACTTTCTTTTTTTAATTGTATAATTTAGCTTCTTTGTAAAAAATCAGGTGTTCATAGGTGTGTGTATTAATATCTGGGTCTTCAATTTGATTCCACTGGTCAATGTCTTTGCTTTTTTGCCAATACCAAACTGTTTTCATTACTGTAGCTCTGTAATAGAGCTTGATGTCAGGGATGGTAATGCCTCCTGCATTTCCTTTATTGTACAGGATTGTTTTGGCTATTCTGGGCTTTTTGTTTTTTCAAATGAAGTTGATTATTGTTCTTTCAAGGTCTCTGAAGAATTGAATCTATAGATTGCTTTTGGTAGGATTGCCATTTTTACTATGTTGAACCTTCCTATCTAAGAGCATGGGAGATCTTTCCATTTTCTGGTATCTTCTTCCATTTCTTTCTTCAAAGACTTAAAGTTCTCTTTACTCTTCTGCACAGTTCCATCACCTCTCAATGACATGGTTTTATATTTGATTTTAATTATTAGTAATAATAAATGTGTGTGCAGAAATTTATTCACAATACCTACATTGTAAATATTAGGCTTTATAAATAAAGAATCAAAAGATGAAAAAAAAAGACTTAAAGTTCTTGTCAAATAGGTCTTTCACTTCCTTGATTAGTGTTACCCTGTTGCAAGAGATGCACGGGCCTACTTTTGGTCCCAGCAGCTACCCGTCTCCCGCTGCTCTGTGCCTGGCTAGCTTATACCCAAAATAATTACACAGAAACTGGATTCATTTAAATACTGCCTGGCCCATTAGCTCTAGCCTCTTATTGGCTAACTCTCATATATTTGTTTAACCCATTTCTAATAATCTGTGTGTCACCACGAGTCGTGGCTTACCGAAAAGATTCAGTGTGTGTGACCTGGGAGCTTCATGGCGGCGGCTCTCTCTGACTCTGTCCCATTCCCAGTATCCTGTTCTCTTTCCCTGTCTATCTAAGTCCTGCCCTATCAAAAGGCCAAGGCAGTTTCTTTATTAACCAATAAAAGCAACCCAAATACAGAAGGACTCTCCTACACCATTTCCCCTTTTCTATTTAAACAAAAAAGAAAGGCTTTCATTTTAACACAGTAAAGTTACATATAACAAAACAATTATCAAGCAAGAATTACAGTTACCACCTATTTTATCTTTTATCATGACAAAGGAAAACTATAACTATCCATTCTTCAACTCCATCAAAGACTCCAGAAGGATAAAGTATTACCTAAGTAAACAAGAAATAAGCAACTTCCAAATTCTAGAAATGACAGAGACATCTCGCTGCCTGGACAGTCACCCAAAGTTCCTCTGTACCGTTGGGGCATCCATCTTCAGCTTACAGGTCCATATATATCCAGCAGACTTTTCCATGAAGCAGGAAAATTCAAAGACAGTTTAGTCACTTTCTTCTGTATCCTGCAGAATGTCTCGCAGACTCTTTCATGAAGCAGGAAACCTGAAGGATCATCTCACCTTTAGGCAAGTTCAACAGTCCTCTCTCTGCGGGTTGTGTCCAGTTTATGCAACAGTCCAGGCAAGAGCAGTTTCTTGCCCAATTTCATTAGGAGTTTCTTGCAAAATCCATAGGGAGCCTCTTCGATGCCCATCTTCTTCTTGAAGTAGCTGGTGCTGCCAGGAGCAGACATGTCTCATTGTCATGAAAAGTCCTAAGTTATTAAAATATTTAAATGCCATATTCTGTCATCTTTGAAAGATATGAAGAATGTCTATCTAACTGAAATATACCTCTATATCTCTAGAAAATCTAACATGACAAGCTTGACCATATCAATGATTATCCATTAACAACCTATATTTCCTAATTATACATTACATTTTTAAATGAACTACACAATCACAATACCTTAATCAAGATCAGAAATATAACAAGATTGACCTTAAATTTATATCAATAAGGCAAAATTTATACCAATTCTCCCACCTTCTTGAGGGAAAGCACTGCACGACCACCCCACCCAACCTCCCCATGACCCAGGAAGAGCTTGGAAAGCGCTGCACACTGAGGACGTCCACAAACAGCACACTGAGCATGGTGGGAGGCAGTCCTTTAATGGGGTCGGGCATTGGGCTGCTTTTATTGGTTAATAAAGAATCTGCCTTGGCCTTCTGATAGGACAGGACTTAGATAGACAGGATAAAGAGAACAGAATGCTGGGAAGGGGACAGAGTTAGAGAGAGCTGCCACCATGAAGCCTGACAGGTCACACATGCTGAATCTTTCCCGGTAAGCCACGACTCATGGTGACACACAGATTATTAGAAATGGGTTAAACAAATATGTAAGAGGTAGCCAATAAGAGGCTAGAGATAATGGGCCAGGCAGTATTTCAATGAATACAGTTTCCGTGTAATTATTTCGGGTATAAGCTAGCCAGGCACCGGGCGGCGGGAGCCGGGTGGCCGCCGGGACGAAAAGCAGGTCCGCACATCCATTACAACATTACCCCAAGATATTTATTTGTTGCTATTTTGAAAGGTGATGTTTCTCTGATTTCCCTCCCAGCTTCTTTATCCTTTGTGTATAGGAGGGCTACTGATTTTTTTTTTTTAGTTGATCTTGTATCCTGCCATTTCACTGAAGGCATTTATCAGCTGTGGGAGTTCTCTAGTAGAGTTTTTGGGGTCACTTATGTACACTATCATATCATCTGCAAATAACAAATGTTTGACTTTGTCCTTTCCAATTTGAATCCCCTTGTTCTCCTTTAAGTTGTTTTATTGCTATTGCAAAACTTCAAGAACTATGTTGAAGAGATATGGAAACAGTGGGAAGCCTTGCCTTGTTCCTGATTTTAGTGGAATTACTTTGAGTTTCTCTCCATTTAATTTAATGTTATGTGTCATCTTGCTGTATATTGCTTTTATTGTATTAGATATTACTACATATTTTATTGTATTAGATATTGTATCCTTGTATCCCTAATCTCCACAAGACCTTTATTATGAAGGAGTGGTGAATTTTGTCAAATGCTTTCTAAGCATCTAATGACATAATCATATGTTTTTCTGTCATTTTATTTATATGATGGATTACATTGATAGATTTTTGTATGTTGAACCATCCCTGCATCTTAGGGATGAAGCATACTTGATTGTGATGGATGATTTTTTTGATGTGTTGTTGGATTCGGTTTGCTAGTATTTTATTGAGAACTTTTGCATTGATGTTCATGAGTGAGATTGGTCTGTAATTCTCTTTCTTGGTTGAGTCTCTGTGCAGTTTTGCTATCAGGGTAACTATAGCCTCATAAAAAGGGTTTGACAATGACTCTTCTGTTTCTATTATGTGGAAAACTTTGAGGTGTATAGGTATTACCTCTTCTTGAAAGTTCTGTTAGAATTCTAAAGCCATCCGGCCCTGGGCATTTTTGGTTGGGAGGTTTTTGATGACACCTTCTATCTCCTCACAGCTTATAGGTCTATTTAAATTTCTCACCTGGCCTTGATTCAATTTTGGTAGATGGTGTCTATCTAAGAAACTATCCATTTATTGTACATTTTCCAATTTTGTGAAGTACAGGTTTTTGTAGTAGGACCTAATGATTCCCTGAATTTCCTCAGTGTCCATTATTATGTCCCCCCTTTCATTTCTGATTTGACTTTGTTGATTTGGATGGTCTCTCTCTGCCTTTTGATTAATTTGGATAAGGGTTTGTCAATCTTGTTGATTTTCTCAAAGAACCAGCACTTTGTTTCATTGATTGTTTGTATGGTCTTTTGTGTTTCTATTTTGTTGATTTCAGCCCACAATTTGATTATTTTCTCCTCCTCTTAGGTGAGTCTGATTCTTTTTTTTTTTCTGAGATTTCAGGCATGCTGTTAAGTCTATGATGTGAGCTTTTTCTGTTTTCTTTATGTGGGCACTAAGTGCTATAAACTTTCCTCTTAGCACTCCTTTCATAGTGGCACATAGGTTTGAATATGTTGTGCCTTCATTTTCATTTAATTCTAATAAGGTTTTAATTTCTTTCTTTATTTCTTACTTGACACAGGGGTGGTTAAGTAGTTGACTATTGAGTCTCCATGAGTTTATAGGCTTTTGGGGAGTAGTATTGTTGGTGAATTCTAACTTTACTCCATGGTAATCCAATAAGACACAGTGAATTACTCCATTATTTTTCTATATTTGTGGATGTTTTCTTTGCCACCAAGTATGTGCTCAGTTTCAGAGAAGATTCCATGATGTTCTGAGAAGGTATATTCTTTTTTGTTTAGTTAGAATGTTGTATAGATGTCTGTTAAGACCACTCGATTTATTACATCTGCTAGTTCTTTTATTTTTCTGTTAAGTTTCTTTCTGTTTGACCTGTCCGTTGTTGAGAGAGGAGTGCTGAAATCTCCTATTATTAGTGTGTGGGGTTTGATGTGTGATTTAAGTTTTAGTATTGTTTCTTTTTACATATGTGAGTGCTCTTGTAGTAGGGACAAAGATATTGAGGATTGAGACTTTATCTTGATGAATTGTTCCTGTTATGCATATGAAGTGTCCTTCTCCATCTCTTCTGATCCATTTTGTTTGAAATCAATTTTGTTTGATATTAGGATAGCCACACTTTCTTGTTTCTTAGGTCTATTTAATTGGAAAAGCTTTTCCCAACATTTTACTCTGAGGTAGTGTCTGTCTTTGAGGTTGAGGTGTTTCTTGTACACAGCAAAATGCTGGATTCTGTTTTCATATCCATTCTCCTATCCTGTGTCTTTTTATAGGTGAATCAAGACCATTGTTATTAAGTGATATTATTGGAGAGACACTTAAGCAGAAATATTAGAGCCACTGCAACCCCTCCAATAAGGCACCTTGCAGAAATTTAGAGGTGTCTAGCAGGGATTTTATGTGATCCTATACTTGGTCAAAGAACATGATAATTAAATCCAATAGTTCCATTCCTGTTGTGTAAAGGTGCAAATGTTCTGATTAAATGTTTTTACCTGGGCAATGGTAACCCAGGTAAAAAATTTGCAAATTTTGAGGGGATAAATTAAATTGCCAATGATGGAACAAATCATGGTCCAGCAAAGACAAGGGGACTGTCATAGTATTAATTAGGTGATCTACTCTGTGGTTTCCTGTTGATAGCATTACTGGCAGCTCTGTATGTGATCTGATATGGGATATTTGAGAGGGATTTTCTCTGGTCTATAATAAGTCTTGAAAGTTAGCATGGTTTTGGAGATATAATCATTTTGGGGACTTTAATTTTGAAAAAGATAGTATTTTAGATATTCATGTGGCATAGCAGCTATCTAAGAAAAAAGGTATGGGTTAGGATTGGGTCATTTCTAGTACCTTAAAGATCACCAATACCTTCCATAGTTGTACTGATCCTGGATTTGGTTGGGAATAAGACCTTTCCTTATGTTGAACTCCCATTATTAGCCCAAAAATAGCTTTATTGGCATCTATAAAGAATATAGTGGCTGAGGATGGCATTTTTGATGGTGTAGCATAATTTTTTATTTTTAAATTTTTGGACCTAGCAATCAATTTATCACAGACATCCTCTGTATGTGATTTTCTGTTTTTCCTATATTTACTTACAACAATATCTCTGCAGTCTACATCTATAACTGTATCTCTTGGATCAGGGAGTATACCAAGTATCACAAGCAAATGCTGACTTTCCTAAAGGGCAGCAAACAGCTTATTTTTATAGATTGTCCCAGGTAACTGGCAGGGAATACAAAAAATGAGCAGCAGAAACACTCTGCTCCAACATTAGCTCTGGATGAGGACCCAAAAGTGTTCTATAATGCTCTCAAGCTAACTCACAAAGACATCAAAATCTTTATTAAGGTTGATTACAATGCTGTTCAAGTAACCTCAGTTGAGAGAACAAAAGTATTGAGGTAATCTGTCTTTTTAAATTACATCTACTGTGCTTCTGAAAATAAAGGGATCTGACTAGTGGAATTAGAATCAGTTCACCTGAACCATTGAAAGACCAAAGCACACCACTTACCTTCATGCATCAGGAGAGTGAAATTATAAATCAGTCTATCATTCACATCAGGACCCACTGGGAGCTTTTATAGTCTCATTCCCAACATTAGCCCTTTTGTGATTTAGGGCTTTAGGGCTTTGGACAAGCCTTTGGACAATCCCTATGTAAATGGCCAGACTGTCCATGTCCCCAGAAAGTACAGGCTGATGGGGCAGAATTATTGTTCTTGTCAAATTTGGCATTGACCAAAATGTTGATGAAAGCCATAAGAGAAGAAATGGGCTCATTCTGTTTGTCAATGTCATGGGATGGCCAGAACCCACTTATGAAGGTTTCCATTTCAAACAGATGTGATAACATTATGGGTGATGGTGGTAATCCCCTCTCAGGTGAGCTGTTCAATAAAGATATACTTTGTAGGGCCAGATGAGCCATGCTTTTCAACAGCATTTGTGACATGGGTTAAAAAAAAATCAGGAAATGTTTCTGCAACTTGATGGACAAGACTGTGGAAATAGCCTACACTCTCCTGGGGTATACAAAGTTTGAGGGCCTTGAAGGCTAGGTCAGACACTTGTTGGAAATAGGCATGACGGCCAGTCATAATTTGTGAGACAGGATTGGCATATTGCCTGTGGCCAGAAAGCATGTGGAGGATAATATGAAGTCCAAATTGCAAATTTTTATGGGCATGGGTGTCTTTTACATCATCATAAGCAGAGCAACATTGGAGGAAAACTGAGGTGTCAAGGACTGCCTTCAACATGGAGTGCCAATCACAATGGGTTGAAGATACATGGTCCATTATCTGAGTAATCAAAATAAGGAGAATCAGGGTAGCATCAGTTGCCCTCACTCACCTCTGGAAGGATACCAGCATGCTCCTGTCCCTGCTGCCACTGGGAAAGCACATAACTGGCAAGGATACTATCAGAGGAGACCCCAGACTCCACAGGAATGGGATGAATCTGAAAGTGCTCAAGCATTTCGAAAATGAACTGAAGCCACAGATGTTAGACCCTTGTAATTCAATGACAAATGCAGGAGCTTGACCTTGCCCTGAAAGTTGAAAGTGGGAAAATACTCACCAAATTTTGTCTCACTGTGACATAACATGATGGGAGCCAGTTCCTCCTTCCAACACTATCTAGGCAGCCTTGAGTTGAGAGAGCATGCCATGGAACCAAGGATATCCTGAGAGGGCTTAATTTTCCTCATGGCACCTCTGATTCACACTGGAACAGAAATGACCCTGTGTCTGTTTCTGAAATCTCTAGAGGAATTTATGGCTTTAAGAGCAGATGGACTGTACTTTCGGGGGCTTCTCCTAAATGGGAATGTGAGGGGGCTATTGTGGAGGAAACAGTTCCATTGAGTAAATGTGGGAGGCAGCAATGGAGGCAGAACCAGGGAAAAAGAACACTGACTGGTTGGTAGGAAAGGCCATGGACTTAGGAAATAGGCATTAATAGGGGAAGGTTTTAATGCAGAATTCCACTAGACATTCAAAGAAGAGCTATTATCAATACTTTTCAAATTATCTTACAATATACAAACAGAAAGAAAATTCTCAAGTTCTATTAGGGCACATTCACCCTGAAGCCCAAACCACAAAAATAATAATAAAAAAATGGAACTGCACAAAATTTTTCCTCAAAAATATTGATCCAAAAATACTCAATTGGCAACTGAATCCAAGAACCCATAAAAAAGATAATCCACCATGATCAAATAGGCTTCATGCCAGAAATGCAGGAATGGTTCAACACATGTAAATCTGTCAATTTAATCCACCTTATAAACAAACTAAAAGAAAAGAAAACACATGATGATTTCAGTAGATTCAGAAATAGCCTTTGACCAAATTTATTACCAATTCATGACAAAATTGTTGGAGAGATCAGAGAAACAAGGATATACCTAATCAAAATAATAGCAATATACTACAAGCTGATGGCCAACATCAAATTAAATGGAGAGAAATTGAAAGCAATTCCACTAAAATCAGGAGCAAGACAAAGTTATCAATTCTTTCTTTACCTACTCAATATTTGAAGTACTAGTCAGACCAATAGAACAGCTATAGGAAAGCAATGATTACAAATTGGAAAGGAAGAAGTGAAAGTGTCATTGTTTGTAGATGATATGATAGTATATATAAGTGTCATGGTTTGTAGATGATATGATAGTATATATAAGTGACTCCATAAACTTGATCAAGGAACTCCTAAAAGTGATAAACACCTTCTGTCTAGTGGATGAATACAAGACTAACTCAAAGAAGTAGTTATCCTATATACAAACAATAATTGTGCTGATTTAGAAGTCAGAGAATGCATCAACACCCTTTAAAATAGCCTCAAATATTATAATGATATCTTTGTATGACTCTAACCAAGTAAGTGAAAGTCCTTTAGGACAAGAATTTCAAGACTTTGAAGAAATAAATTGAAGAAAATATCAAAAAATAGAAAGAGATCCCATGCTCATAGATAAGTGGGATTAACATAGTAAAAATAAATATCTAACCTAGAGCAATGCAGATTCAATATAATCCCCACTTAAGTCCCAAAACTTCTTCACAGACCTTAAAAGAACAAAATTCAACTTCACATGGAAGAACAATGATCCAGGATAGTTCAAACAATTCTGTATAATAAAGGAACCTCCTGAAGTATCCCCATCCCTGATTTCACTATTTGTTTTTGATACAGGGATTCTCTGTAGTTTTGGATCCTATCCTGGTACTAACTCTTGCAGATCATACTGGCCTCAAAATCACAAATATATTCCTGTCTCTTCCTCCCAATTTCTGGGATTATAGGTGTGCACCACCACTGCCCAGCCCTGATTTTACTCTTAACTACAGAGCAGCAATAACAAAAACAGCATGGTATTGGTATACAAACAGACAAAAAATTAAAGGAAATGAAGACCCAGACAGATGTAAATCCACACACCTCTGGACACCTTATTTTCTACAAAGAAGCCAAAATTATACATGGGAAAAAAGAAAATATTTTCAACAAATGATGGTACCTACCTATATCTCACTGCACAAAACTCAAGTACAAGTAGATCAAAATCTCATCATAAATCCAGTTACACTGAACTTGATAGAGAAAGTGGGAAATAATCTCAAATGCTCTGGGACAGGAGACAACTTCCTAATAGAACATCAATAGCACAGGCACTAGGAACAATTAATAAATAGGACCTTCTGAAACTGAAAAGTTTCTGTAAGACAAAGGAAGCTGTCAGTAGGATGGAATGTCTGTTCACAGAATGGATAAAGATACTCACCAATTTTATATCTGACAGAGGACTGATTTCTACAATACTCAAAGTAAACTAGGAACAAGATATCAATAAACCAAATAGACCAATTTAAAAATGAGGTACTTATCTAAACAATTTTTTTTTATAGAAAAACCTCAAATGGCTAAGAAACACTTAAGGAGATGTTCACCCTCCTCAGCCAAGAGTGAAATACAAAAAAAAAAATGACTCTAAGTTTCCATCTTCCACTTCTCAAAATGGCTAAGATCAAATACACTAGCAAGTGCTCATACTGGAGAGGGTGTATAGCAAGGGAGAACTCTCTTACATTGCTGGTGGGAGTACAAATTTGTACAGCCACTTTGGAAATTAATGCAACAGATTTCCAGGTACACAAGACCCAGCTATGCTATGCTTAGGCATACTCAAGGAAGACCTAATCATACCCCAAGGACAACCGAAACGTCTTTCAACTGAGAAACAGATAAAGATACCAAATTTTTTAAAAAACAAGGACATCCAGAAATTTGAAGGCAAATGGAACTCCACTCCTCATACTGGGTCACCCTGCCCAGTCTTAAGACATGGAGATGTGATTTAGTCTTACTACAGCTTGGTAGGCAGTATTTTGTTGCTATTCATGGGAGATCTATGCTTTCATAAGCAGAGAAGGAGAAGGAATGGTTTGGGAATTGGGAACATGGGTAAGGTGATGAGGAGTGGTTGGGAGGAGAGGAGGATAAGGAAATAAAAACATATAAAATGAAAATGTAGAAATATTTCTTGGAAACAATATGTTTATAGGTGTAGTTATTAACATTCCAAATCTATGTCTGCTACATGTCAACATTTTACCTTCCAGAAAGTTAATATGCATTATCAACTCATGGTTGAAAAGGCAAAAATGTACCACACATGTTTAATCCCAGCATTCATGGGGTAGAGGCAGTAGATGATACCTGTTTTGAGGCTAGCCTGATCTATTGAAAAGGTTACAGAACAGCCAGAACTACACAGAAAAACCCTTTTTCAGAAGAAAATTAAAAAGTAAAAGGCAATAATTATAAGATAACAGAAGCTGAGAGGGTAGAGAAAGAGGTGCGGTGGTGAAGCACTTCATTAATTATGAAGTTATTTTACAAACAAAACTATGAATGAAAGAATAAGTCTCTTTTTCTTCTGTTCTTATCTATTTACTTCCCAACATTAGGCATACAGGTGAGGAAAAAATAAATGTTTGGATTATTTAGCAATGTTTTCAATACTTTAAATTGAGAGAAGTGAATCTCCTGAAGGGGTCACAATTTTATTATTCATGCTTGCAACGTAGACTTTGCTTCAGCATTTTATAAGTGCATATGTGCTTCAGTGTCTAATTATCAAAATTGCAAACAGGTATCTTTTGTCTTTTTTCCACTCACAGTCCACAAATATAAATACTTCTTTGTTCTCTAACTATACTTTGGCATCTTGATTCATCCATAAGTTTCCCCTTCTGCACATAATATTCTTGTCTATAAGTCATTTTAATTATGTAAATATAATTTTTTTCATAATTATTAATAGTCACTACAAAAATCAAATGTTCATTTTATTGAGACTTACATTCTGCTATAAAATTCTTCCAATATTTTTTTAGCTTCTGTATTGTGACCTGTAGGCTTATTATTTTCCAAAATTTATCTTTCGAAAAGGGCTTTGAGAGATGATATGGAAAGGAAGAGGCCTCATCAATAAGGATGCCATAAAAAGAAGCCCATTGGAATTGATTTGTCCTCCGTAAAAGGATGCTTGAAGAAGTTAGCACCTCTCTGAGAGTGTCAAAGCAGGCACTGCCCTTGCCTGACCATAGACTTGCAGCCTCCTGAACTTGGTGACATAAATTTCTGTTGCCCAGTCTACAACAAGTTACTATGACAATGTTAGTGGACTTAGAAAACATGTTAACATGTTTGTAAAATACATGTGTTGTTCTATTTTACCTCCCAGATTTTCCTTCAAGCAATTAGTTAAGGTTTATTTTTTCCCTATATTGTGGCTAATAGCATATAGTACAAAGAGTCTTGAGGGATATGGAGGTGGCTTTTAGTCCTTTCCAGTTTCTAGGGTCAATTTATCCCCCAAACAATTGTTATGCCGTCAAATCTGCATTTCATAACTTTTGGGATGCCTTTTTGGTTGTAAATACAGCAACCATCTCACATACGCCCAATTGCTCTGGTAAATATGTTGACTGCTCCTGGATTCTTCAACCCAGTACAGGGTGAGTGAGGTAGCTCAGAAGGGAAGAACTAGAATTATTTTCATATAGGTCCAGAGTTCAGTTTACAACACATGTGTTGTATAGCTCATACCTTCCTATAACTTGAGCACTGGAAGATCCAATGTCTCTGGCCTTTCTTAGTATTGACACATGTATACACATTACGACAGAAAACACTTACATGTAAATATAATTAAAATAAATATTTTATAAAAACAACACCGGTTGCAGTCATCAAACAAAGCACTCTTTTCCAAAAGAGGGTTAGGACTCATTTGTTAGGTTCCTGTCAATGTTCACAGCTATTATTTGAGGAATAGAAATAAAAAAAATAAAAACTCTAAATTCAGTAAAAATAAGTTGAAATTAGAACATATTTTGCTGTTGATGTCTAAAACTCAGAATACCTGTCTTTATTGGTGTACATTAATAGACTATTGATAATTTCAGCATCAAGTCATTAGTTACACACACAACTGGGACAAGTAAATGTTTTAAGATCCTATATCAATTCCCAGGACACTACACGACACACACACATGCACACACACACACATGCACAGAAACACTAACACACAGAATGAGAAAGAGAGAGATAAAGAGAAAAAAAGAGAGACAGAAAGCAAAAACAATAAACTAATATATGGAACAATTCTTTTGTTTATTTCCCTTTTTTAAATAATGTATTGAACTTGAGTCAAGCATGAAAACATTTGATTCAAATTGGCAAAGTAATTCTACACATGAAATGAAACCCATTATGTACCATATATCAAAGTTTGAAGTCAGACAAAAGTATAGGGAACTTTATAAGTGTTCCAAACATAATGAATGATGGGAAGTTGTATGAATTTAGTAAAAACTATGGGGAAAATAGCGTGAATTTGTAATGACCTTTAAATCAATAAAATAAATAATAATAAAGTTCTCCTTTTTAGTATTGCACACACACACACACACACACACACACACACACACACACACATATATATATATAATTTTGAAAATTTTAGAAAATAATGTGCAGAGAAGGAAATCTCAGTGAGACCAAACACACAGAAGTGGTGGTTTCAATATTAAAAATTTATGACAAAAAACTTTCGTTAGAAGAGTGTGTAAGAGGCAGCCTGTTTGATGAGAAAGACATTGATTCTTTTTTTTCTTTTTGTTATTTTTAGAGACAGGATTTCAATATGGCTTTGGAATTGTCCTGGAACTAAGACATTGATTCTTATGGCAAGGTATGACAAATGCCAAATCTAACTTTAGCAATTTATTGATTATGCTATAGAAGGAAATTTATTTAAATTCTTGGGACCATAATTTCCTCTTATTCAAGTAACAAAATATGAGAATTTAATGTTAACACACATACAGTAGTGTTGGAAACAGATGGTATTTATCAATTATCCAACAAGAATTTATGTTTTCCTATATATACATGTATAATCACAGCAGTAATATTTGTTCTCTTTGACCTTTCTCAGTCCTCCAGTGTTTAAAACAGTAACGGGATTATTAATCTTAGTGTTTATTGCTAGATTTTAAAGGTCATGGTCTCCAAGCATCCTTAATCATTTTTGAATCATTTAAAATACATATGAGTGACTGAGAAATTTAACCTAAATTCAAGTTGCATCAGAAATTCCTAACTCAACCAAGAGTGCACTTTTAAAAGGATTTAATATGTTTAAATTAACCCAAATTTCTTCCACCAAAAATTAAACAAGCAAAACAAGACACTTGAGTTTATTATGATTTCTAGAATACATATTTTCTGATGCTGTGATCAAACAGAGAAAAAAACATGCAGAGAATAGAGATTTTTATGGCTTACATGTTATATTCCATTGTTTGAAGCATGCTGAAGCAGAAACTTAGGGGAGGCACTGAAGCCTAGCCTAGGGGAAATATGATTTTTACTGATCTGTTTCCTGTGACTTGCTGAACTGCATTTATTATATAAAGCCTAGGCTACCTGCCAAGAATGGAGCTACCACAGTAGTCTGGGTCTGCCTACATAAATTACTAATCAAGTAATTGCCTCACAGACATGCTGAAACAGTAATCACACGAGTTTCCTTTGCCAGCAATGGCCACAGCACTTTAATGTTTACAGTCACACTTGACATGTACTATTCCGCATTTCACACATTCAACTATGTAGTGACGGAAAAACAGTGCATTCTTATGAGTTTATTTTTTATTTTATTTAATTAATTAATTTGGTTATCTATTGGTTTTCTCAAGACAGGGCCTCTCTGTGTAGCTCTAATGGTTCTGAAACCCTAGAACAGGTTGACTTTGAACTCACAGAAATTCACCTAACTCTGCCTCCAGAGTGCTGAGATTAGAGGCATGTGTCACCACTATCAGGTAACATTATTGTATGTTTTCAAAGATAAAGAAATTCAGAATAAGATGTTACACAATTTGGACAAAGCATCTTATAAACAATTGAACCAGAATTTTAGTTTGGAGGGTTTTGTTGTTGTTATTGTTGTTCTTTTTTACAAGATAAAATAGTACTTTTCAAATAATACTATCTTACATTTATTTAGTATTTAAATTATTTAAAAATGGCACATTTGTCTATATCACTTTATTTGAATTTTGACACATTGCTTATTTCTAAAATGTATATGTACATAATGATTGTGTGTGTTTGTATTGTACTCATGTGTATGATTTGGTTGCACAAATACTCTAATACTTAGAGACCAGAGTATGTTTGCAGTCCTTCTTTGTCACTCTCTGATCTATTTCCTTGAAATAGGTTATCTCATTGATCATGGAGATCTAAATTATTTTGACTAGAGTGGGTGGTAATCAAGTTTCGGCCTTTCTCCTCTCGCTGTCTTTACCACTCACCTCTACACACTACTAAAATTAAAAGCACAGGTAGTACCTGGCTAATCACTACCTGCTTAGAACCGAGGTATTCAAATGGTATATAAGCACTCTAATCTACATATCTAGCTCTACTCAGTCCTGTATTGTTTTATTTTAAAACTCACATCTGCTTTAGAGGAGTTGGCTAGGTAATGTTACATTCATTACAATCAGTGAAGGTTACACTTAAAACTATCAAAATTTTCATTTCTTGCTCTGTCACTTACTTTTCTTGGACACATAATCTAATTTCTCTAATTATAAGACATTTTTTCTTGGAGACAAGGTTTCTATCTATGTAACCTTGTTTGTCCTGGAACTCTCTCTGTAGACCAGACTAGTATAGAACTCACAGAAATCCTACTAATTCTGTTCCTGAGTGATGGAATTAAAGGCATGTGCCATGGCTGCTGACATTAATTCTAAGATTTAAAGTACATTTTGAAAATTACTAGATGATCTTGAGGACCTCTAAGTCCATTGTCCTGTAGTCCTGTCATTCAGTGGTTTTTGAGCAACATACTATATGTTCCAGTTTCCTGTGTGCTGTTTTCGTGAGTTAGGTTTTCTCTGTAACTTTGTTTTATATCCTTTCTGAACTCTGGTAACAGTCAGAGATATAAACTTTAGTAGGAAAACAGAGCACATGTAATTACAAGAAGGAAATGTTAAATTTTTGAAACTTGATGCCTTAAGTAAATAAACTGCTAGAGTCCATAGAAAAAAATAATTAATTTTAATCTGTTCACAAAATGTTAACATGTAAGAGTTAACTTTTTATAGCAAACATTGAACCTAATATTAAACTAATTAATTTGTGTGTTGACTGACTGATGGAGTCCTGTAACTGACCTGAAGACATCTGGTTTTCTTTTAGAACATTCATGAATGACTGCGCCATAAGATAATAACTTAAAATGAAGTACTTTTTTTGATAAAATGGACATTGATACTTAGATAGTTTTGATAATCTAAAAATAATTCTATTGCTTGTAAAAGACTCAGAATCTAGGAATGCCTAACATATAATTCAATATATATACACTAATATAAATATATACTATATATACACTAATATATACATATATATTATTTATGGTAAGGGTCAGGATTAGTTTATATATATGAAGAGAGAGTATTATATATTCATTAACATAAGTCTTTAGGAAAATAAATCTATAGAGAATGATGCAGATAATGATTTTATAGAGCACATGGCATGGAGTTACAAAAATAGAAAAGGAAATTGTTGAGATTGAAATCATATTGTTTCAACAGCTCTATACACATTTAAATGGAGTGCAATTTTACTACTTATCAATCATGTCTCAGTAAAACTATTTTAAAATATGGCAAAGTTCATATTTATAATTAGTATGCTAAAGGTCAGAGTGGTAATATTGCATGTAATTAGGAAATATGCAATGAACATGAATAAGAAAGTTATTAATCTTCATAAGACAAAAGAATTTCTGAAAGAAATTAGATGCTCAAAACTGAAGAACAGAGATAAAAGCTAAACTAAATTGAACTCTAAAGTACTTTGGAGCACACATAAGAATTTTGATCTGTGTGTCATGCTTAGTCCATTTGTTTGCTGTCATAATTTTTTTGTGTATTCATATGTATGTCAGTCCTGTTGTGTCAGGATTACATTCTGTCTTTGAAGTGAGACATCCACTGTGGCTGTTATAATCTTTCTGCCTCCTCTTTAGAACAGTTCTTTGACCTTTGGGAGAAAGGGTTTAAGTAAAAAATTCTATTTAGGACTTAAGTTCCAAAATATCTCAGTCTTTGCATATTATCCAGAAGTGAGTCTCTTTGTTGAGGAAGAACTGATCTATGGTTGTTAGCAAAAGTTCATTAAGAAGAATTTTACAGCTATTATCCATTAGCAGAATAATATTGCTTGTAGACCAATGGCCTATCCAGTCTAAGAGGCTTAGACACACAAATAGTGTCAATAATGACTTCCATATCACAGAGTGGGCCTTAATTTGAGTGCAAGAGCAGTTGTTTCCTCTTCCAATGTTTGTGTTACTATTGCACCAGTCTTTCTTGCAATCAGGTCAACATTGTAAGATCACACAGATTGTTCCTCAGTTGATGATGAATTTTCTTATTTGGTAGTGTGTCCAGTATAGTGAACACTAGTTATTAGGCATGACGTTTTCACTTAGGCATCAGCTTGACTAATTTGTGTTCAAAGAGATATATAGGTGTTGTCTTACCATCAGTATGTGGAGAGAAACCAATGGATTTATCAATAGACTGAGATGTCTGACAGTGTCCTTGTTGATACTTTGGTCAATAACTCCACTAAATGTAAACCATTCTTGGCAATGGGGTTGTCATTTGGTAACAAAGTGTGTACAGTTTGGGCATTGTCTCTATGCTGTTTTGTGCCTCCATGCATGTTTCTTTCATATATAGTATGTTTTTATGAAAGTTTTTGCAGTAATAAGTTCCATTTGGCCTCTCAAGTGTCCTTAAATAAATATTGTCCCTCCCTGTATTCATTGGTACCACTCTTTTCTTTTCCCTCCCAGTTTAGTCATTCCATTTCAGTCTCCCCCTATCTCTTACCAATGTATTTTATTGCTCTTCCTTCAGAGATACTAAAACTTGTGGGCATACAGATTTTGGAACACATATGGAAAGCTGAAATCTAGAATATATATGAGAAAACATTGAATGTTTTCCCATATATATGTTTCCCATTTTGAATCTGGATTACCTTTTTCAGGTAACCTAATTTATAAAAATTTGATACCAAACTAAAGAGACAGTTCTCCAAAGATGAAACATAAATTGTTGAAAAACAAAGTAAGTTTGATGTGAGATATCCCTCTATATGTTATGAATATATTTTATTACTTTTGGTTAATAAAAAGGTGGTCTTGACAGAATATAGCTAGCTGGGAAAACCAAGCAAAGATACCAATAGCCATCCAGGAAGCAAGATGTGAGGTAACCAGCCATGAGTCAGGTGGTAAAACATAGACTAATAAAAATGGTTAATTTAAGTTGTAATAGCTAGTTAATAATAAGCCTGAGCTTGTAGTCCAAACAGTTTGTAATTATTATTAAACCTCATAGTGTTTATTCAGGAACTGATGGGTGGGAGAGAAAACTCTGCTGCTACTAATAGTGACACTCTTAAATTTCAAAATACCTAAAAAAATTTAAAAATCTTTTAAATGCACAAAACGGAGCCACACTGGTATTCATAGTCTCACAGTCTCATGACAAGAACAGTGCAGAAACATGTCTCCCAACAGTTGTTACAAATGAAACCAGCCACCAGCTTCCTTGAACATAACAGCATGACTGCAGTCTCACACAGGCCTTGGTACAGAGAGGCTAATCAGCCATATATGTGTGGTGGATTTAGTTTTTACTCATACAGACTGTATGTGTATTGTGGGTTGGCTGCATGCTACCTGATAGCAGCATGTTGGCAGTGGGGTGGTAAACATGACACTAATTTTTACCTCTACCATTTTGAAAAGCCAAAGGGGCAGAACTGACAGCAAAGGAAGTTAATCTGATCCTTGCCATGTCCAGTTAACAGTGATCAAAAAAGATTGAAAATGCAAAATAAAGACACATTCAGACAAAAATAAACTTCTAAATTGTTTACAGTGTGTTTTTTTAAAAAAAGAATGTAGGAGAGGAAGTAAGAGGCAATAGTATAGTTATAAACAGAAATAAATAGATTTAAATAATAAAACAAAGTCTTTAAAGAAAGAAACAATAAAATTGGAATAAAAAGCCATGTAAGATTGTAAATACACAGAGAGTCTGGATTGTGTATACTGTTGGGCTTTCTTTTATTTTTTTTGTTTGCTTATTAATGAGCTAACTACTAATGATAGTGGGACCACTAGGCTAATCCAACATAAAGGTATCTTTTCTAAAGATGTGTCACTTTAGATAATATTCTTCCTTTGTTTACATAAAAGATTAAAATCTGTGAATTCATTCCATTCTAATATGGTTTGATCAAGTAAGACCCCATGAAAAGAATCTATGGAAGCAATGGCCAAGGTGATTCAAAATCCAGAACATCTTCAAGGCAGCCAGTTGAGACTATGAATCCTCACAGACTACTAAAGCCAAGATGTAATCAAAATTCTACGTTTTCTCAGGATCCACATAAGATTATCAGCACTCCCAATTATCAGGAAGTAATATAGAACACTATGCCCAAATTCACAAAATATTATTTATGCATGTTTGTTTTCATTTAATAGGGCTTTGTTATAAATGGTTAATGGTCATAGTTAATCTCTTTCTAAGGAAAAAAGGAGGATATAATATAGAAACCTTAAAAAATCAATTATTAAGCCTATTTTGACTTAAAAAATAACTATTAATCTCAAAATAATTTTTTTTCACATTTAATTTTTTATTATTGCATTATAAATAGTACCATTCAAAATTTCCACCTCCTACGCTCCTCCCATTTCCCTCCCGCTTCCCCACTCCCCCTCCCTTTTTCCCCTCCAGTCCTAAGAGAGGGCAGGTTACCCTGCCCTGTGGGAAGCCCAAGGCCCTCTTGCCTCCATCCAGGCCTAGGAAGGTGTGAATCCAAACTGACTAGGATCCCAAAGAGCCAGTACATGCAGTAGAATCAAATCCCAGTGCCATTATCATTGGCTTCTCAGTCAGTCCCCATTGTCAGTCATAGTCAGAGAGTCTGTTTCGATCACATGTTCTTTCAGTCCCAGTCCAGCTGGCCTTGGTGAGCTCCCACTAGATCAGGCACACCATCTCAATGGGTGGACGAATCCCTTGCGGTTCTGACTTCTGTGTTCATCTTCTCCTTCCTTCTGCTCTTCAACTGGGCCTTGGGAGCTCAGTCCAGTGTTCCAACGTGGGTCTCTCTCTATCTCCATCCGATGCCGGATGAAGATTCTTCTGCTCTTCGACTGGACCTTGGGAGCTCAATCCATTGCTCTGGTGTGAATGTGGGTCTCTGTCTCTATCTCCATCCATCGGAAGAAATTTCTATGGTGGTGATCAAGATTTTCATCAGTGTGATTATGGGACAATGCTAGTTCTGGCACCCTCTCCTCTGCTGCCCAAGGACCTAGCTGGGGACATCCTTGTGGACACCTGGGATCTCCTCTAGAGCCAAGTATCTTGCCAGTCCTAAAATGACTCCAATAATGCAGATATCTTATTCCCTTTCTTCCATCTCTGCCCTCCCACTCCCCCAATCTCTCCCCAGTCCTTCTCTTCTCCCTTCTCCTTCCCCCTCTCCCC
>PVIU01010457.1:13661-70055 GCA_004026605.1 Ondatra zibethicus | reverse complement strand
TTTTTTTTAAGGCATTAACATTATTTTATGACTCTCTATACTCTTTTTCTTTTTTCTCCCAAGCCTACGTATTTTATCTAACAGTATGACCCATTTAGAGGTCTTTTATGTCTGAATATGTCCTACTGTGAATCTGTAATTCTTTAATGTACAGGAACAGTTTTGCTTTGCGTTTTTAAAATGTTAAACTCTTAAGAATCTAAGCTGCCACGATCCCAGGTCAATTACAGGTACTGCCTGCTTGCTCCGCCCAGTCCAACATGGCAGAGCCGCTTGTGCCTCTGAGCCACAATGCGCAAAACATCTCTGTGTATGGCTGCGGAAATCCACCATGCTCTCCCGCCTGACTAAGCCTGATCCCGCCGTCTGCCCAGGCAGGAAATGCTGAGCCACGGCATGGTCTCAGCTACTTTCTTCCCGATCCCGAGCGGGCACACAAACGCTCCATAGCCGGAGTTTGCACAGGCGGCAGGGCCCCGGAAGCCGCGTTTTAAAACCGTGCACCTTTTTTCTGCTATTTTGTATTGCCGAGTCAGGAAATCTCTCTGCAGCACGCAAACAGCAACAAGCTGTGTTAAACTCTCTCTTTTTTAAGCCATCTCAGGTTTTTAAGTGGATTCAGTCCACGTTGAGGCGCCAATCTGTTGCAATGAGGGGCTCGGGGGCGCCGGGCCCCTTGTGCCATCCGGCTCCCGGTGTGTACCCGAAATAATTACACAGAAACTGTATTCATTGAAATACTGCCTGGCCCATTAGCTCTAGCCTCTTATTGGCTAACTCTCACATATTTGTTTAACCCATTTCTAATAATCTGTGTGTCACCACGAGTCGTGGCTTACCGGCATGAGTCTAACCAGTGTCCATCTTGTGCTGGAGAAGCATGGCGTCTCTTTTGCAGATATTTATATATTCTTGGTATCAATCCCCTGTTTTATGTATAGTTGGAAAGATTTTATGCCATTCTGTGGACAGTTTCTATACTTTGCTATGAAAAAGCTTTTTAATTTCTTGTTATTCTTAATATTTCATTTGCTAAATCTTATTATTATTTCCTCAGAGAGTAGAGTCCTTTTCTTTTCTTACAATGCTATTTATTTAATGTGAGTGAGCTAGTGTGTGTGTCCAAACACATTCATGCACATGTGGCACATGTAGGCCAGAGAACAGCTTGAGGGATTTGGTTCTCTTCTCCCATCATGTGGATTACAGGATTCTAACCATGCCCCCATCAGTTGTGAAGCCGTCTTGCCAACTCTTCAGTCTTTTCCAGAAGTTTCTTTTCCATACCTCCATCTTGAAGTGAAGTGTTTTACTTAAGCTTTATTCTTACAGTTTTGGACCTTATATCAGATCTCACACTGATATCTTTGGTCCATTTTGAATTGATTTTGCACATGATGAGAGACAGAATTCTAATTTCTTTCTCTACTAGGGTATAAAGTTTGACTAGCACCATTTGCTGAAGAAGCTATCTGTTCTCTAATGTGTATTTCTGCAACTTTTGTTGAAATTTGGGTATCTTTTGCTTTGTGAGTTTTCTTTTCTTTGTTCTTTTCCCTGTAACCTCTATTATGTCCCATTGGTGCATTTGTTTTGGGGACAGTATTATGCTGCTTTTATTATTATGGGTTTGTATTATAATTTTAATTGGAATTTTTAAACACCTCCAACATCACTAATTCTCTTGAACATGTATTTAGTATTTTGGGTGTATTGTGCTTCCACGTGAACCTTAGGCTTTTGTTTTTCTAGTTCTGTGGCAAATTTCATCAGGATGCCACTAGCACACAGGGAAAATATGACTGCTTCCTTTTCTGCTTGTGTCCTTTTTAATTATTTTTCTTGCCTTATTGTTCTAGCTAAAACTTCAAAGACTATATTGGGTAAAATGGAGAACATAGTCACTCTGGTCTCATTCCTCCCTTTAGAGAGAATGGTTTTATTTTACCCCACATAATTTTGTCGGTATCCTTGTCATCTATAGGCTTTATTTTTTATGATATGTTACCTCTATTCCTAATTTCTTCAAAGCTCTTCTAGCATAAGTGGTGCTGAACTTTGTCAAAGGCTTTCTCTGTATTTATTAAGAGGATCATGTCATTTCTTCCTGGGGCCTTTTTGTGTGCTAAATTGTTTTAATTTTTAAAATGTGACATCATTCTTGCATCCTTGGAAGGAAACCAACTTGATCATGGTGTATCATCTTTATATATTGTTGAATTTAATTACAAGTATTTTTGAGAGTTTTTGTGTCTTTGCTCATTAGAGAAATTTGTCTATAGCTTTCCTTTTGTTAATTCCTTGTCTGGTGTTGATATTAGAATGACATTGACTACATAGGATGAGTTTGGGAGTCTTCCTTGTCTTTCTATGTTTAGGAATATTGATGTCGGTTAAAATTTCAACGTCTGGTAGAATTCTGCAATGACTCCATCGGTTGTTGAGAGACTATTGCTCTCTCAGTCTTGTTTCACCTTAGACATCTTCTGTAACTGGTTTTTGTCTTATTCATATAATGTGGGTAACTTGTAAGTATCAAGGATCTCATCTATTCTTGGCTTTTCCATGTCTTATTTTATTAATTTGGGTCTTCTCTCTGTTCCTTTTCTTAGTTTGACTAAAGGTTTGCTAGTATTATTTTTTTCTTTTAAAGAATAAACTCTTCATCTCATTGCTTCTTCGTATTTTTATTTTAGTCTATCTTCATTTCATTAATTTTTGTCTCAATCTTTGGTACTACTTTTCTTTACTGTTTTGGCCACTGACTTAATATTTTTTAAAGTATGTTTTAATTGAAATGGAAGTGCAATACTTTTACCCCTTTCATCCCTCTACCCCTTACTGTCTACTCTCCCTTGAGCTCTTCCATGCCCACTCCCAAGTTGATATTCAAAGTTGAATCCTCTTCTTTGATTATTGCTGTTACATATATATGTAAATATATGTGTGTCCATGCATATATATGTACACATGCATACATGCATGTATATATGTAATTTCACAAATATATATGATTTCTGGTTTAATTACCACATAATGTGGATGCTGGGTACTGGAACTGAGACCTCTGCAAGAGCAGTAAGCACTTTTAACTTCTGAATCATCTTTTGAGCACAATTGACTTATTATTTTCTAAACTCTTCAAGTACATAATTATTACTAATGATTTTAATGTAAGCATCTATATGTATAAACTGTCTTCCTCAAACTGCCTGTTTAGCTTTCCAGTGCTTCTTAGAAGGTGTGCTGTTATTTTTTTGGGTTTGGGTTGCTATTTATGGGGAGGAGATGGCTATGGTTTCCTTAAGTTATTTTCTCCGCATTATCTTTTGCATCCACCCCACTTGTATCCCCTGATAAAGTTCAGAGACACTTTTGCTTGTCTACTGATTGGGATAATACAGTTTATAGATTTTAGTTTTAGAGTTTTCAAAATTTGAGTAGTTAAATAAGAAGCAATATAGAAAACAGGCTGTAAAGTATTAACAGGATAGAGGTCTGAGAGTAGAAAGACACAGAAATGGGGAAAAGAAGATATTTTTTGTAGGTGTAGAAGAAGAATGGCAGCTATGAAATTCTTTTCAGGGAGATACAAGCTAAAAACAGTGGCATAATAACCACAGTCCAAAATTTAAAATTTTAAGTAGAAATAAAAATTTAAACAACTAAAACAGAAAGTACCAGTAACACGAAATGCCTTTCTTTGGTCACTGTTTCTTCTGTGTTGGGATGGTATGTCTTTTCCTTCCTGTTGGACTGTCATTTGAATAGTCTTGGGAGGTATGTGTCGGGGGTGGGCATGCTTGTCTTAGTAATTTAGACAAGTTAAGCCATACTGCTCTTGATAAGAAAGCCTTCTGTGACTATAGTCACCATTTTGGTAGAATCCACTGAGGGTCTGAAGAGATGAGGAAGGACCCCCCTCCACTTGAATACTTTTGTATGCCTAGAATACTGTGATGTGTCCCATAGCACACTTTCAGCAATCTCATGTCACCTGCCCCTGGCAATGGCAGAAGAGGCAAGGATTGCTTTTTTGGCTGTCTGTCTCATGTTTAGTTTGGGTGGTCACACATCTGCTTGTACTCATTCTTACCCTGCTTCTCTCTACTATCCATATCTGTTTTATCAACAGCCTCTCTGGATTTCCAAGTGCTGCTCCTATGAGCAGTTAACCAGTGGGTTGGCAGCTGTATCTCAGCTAGGCACCATTGTGAGGCAGACCAGGTCCTTTTCCTTCTTTATTGCTCACTCCATGCATGACAAATCCAGCTTTCTCGGTCATAGGGTTTATTCAGTAAATCTGTAGCTAAAGCTGGTTAGTAGGTCTGGGAGGTAGCAGCAGCAGCATGGTCTGGTGGCCTGGTAGCTCAGATTCTCTTCTAGCTATATTGATTCACTCAGTCATATTTTATCATCCACCGTCTTTATTACATTTTAAATAACATTAAGTTTCTCAAAGTTTAATTTATGGCAAAGGCAAAGCCACTTTGGCACCATTGGAAGCATTAAGATCACACCTATCTTGTGCATTTTTAACTTATAATTACATTTTTAGGCTCAGCATACTAACTATAATGTGACTTGGAGAAGTTCTCTTTCTTTTGTGTGCCCATTTCTTTCCCTAGACTTGGAAATTTGCTTCTACAACTTCTCTCTTTCCTCCTTCTTAGAGACAAGTTCTCATACAGCTCAGGTTGACCTCAAATTTGCTATATAACCAAAGTCAAAGCTGGACTTGAACACTTGATCCTTCAGGGTCAGCCTCACAAGTGCTTGGGTTACAAGTGTAATCCATTCCACCCACCTACTAAATTTCACTGAATATGTTTTTCTATTCCTTGGATTTTATTTTATCTCATCCTGCTCCATTTTTATCTTGGTCTCTTGGTAAGTCTCAGAGTTCTTTAAAGCAGGAGTTATTCTTGTTGCCCCTCCCTACGTGTGTGTGTGTGTGTGTGTGTGTGTGTGTGTGTGTGTGTAGGACAGACATCATACTCAGGTGTTATCTATCTTTTTTTTTTGAGATAGAATACTTCATTGGTCTGAAACTTGTTGAGTTGGGTAGACTGACTGGCCAGAGAGCTGCAGGAATCTTCCTGCCTCCGCTTCCCCACTTTTGGAAGTGTAAGTGCATGCTATTATATTGTGGTAAATTATTTATGTTTTAATAAATAAAGCTTGCCTGAAGATCAGTGCAAATCAGCCACACTAGTCAGCCATACAGGCCAGGTGGTGGTTGCACATACCCGTAGTCCCAGGAGCCACACTAGTGAGCTTCAGAGGCCAGGTGGACACCTTTAATCCCAGTACTAGAGAGGAATATAAAATGGGAGGAGACAGCACTCACACACAGTCTCATTCTGAGATTCCTGGAGGCAAGATTACCATTTTCAGTCTGAGATAGAGGTAAAAGCCAGTGGGTGGCAGCTTTACTTTTCTGATCTTCAGGTTGAAGCCTCGTCTCTGTCTCTGGGTTTTTATTATTTGTGCTACACTACTATGCCTTGTCTTTTAATGTGGATTTTCGGGATTAAATTTAGGTATTCATGCTTGCCCAACATCTGCTGAACTGACTGAGTCTCTCCAGTCCTTCCCTTTGCTTCATTGTCTTCCTCCTTCTCATCCTCGATTTTCTTTATTGAAATATGAATATAGTATTTCTTTGACCTTGTATTAGAGATATTCTTTTTCTGCTTAGTCTAGTCGGTTGGTGGTGTTTTTTCATTGTGTTTTTTGTTTGTTGGTTGATTTCTTTTTTAAATTGTTTTCATTGAGCTATATATTTTTCTCCACTCCACTCCCTCCAGTCTCCCTTTCTACCTTCTCCTGTGACCCCACACTTCCAATTTACACTGGAGATCTTGTCTTTTTCACCTTCCTATGTAGATCCATGTATGTCTTTCTTAGGGTTCTCTTTGCTGTCTAGTTTCTCTGGGGTTATGGCCTGTAAGCTGGTTTCTCTTTGCTTTATAACTAAAAACCACTTATGAGTGAATACATATTATATTTGTCTTTCTGGGTCTTGGTTCCTTCACTCAATATGGCTTTTTCTAGATCCACCCATTTGCTTTCAAATTTCAAGATGCCATTATTTTTTACTGCTATATATTACTCCATTGTGTAAATGTACCTCATTTTCTTTATCCATTCTTCAGTTGAGGAAAAGTTCTTGCTATTACAAATACTGCTGCTATGAACATAGTTGAGCACATGTCCTTGTAGTATGATTATCTTTGGGTATATACCCTACAACAGAATTGCTGGGTCCTGAGGTAGATTGTTTATTAATTCTCTGAGAAGTTACCATACTGATTTTCAAAGCAGCTGTACAAGTTTGCATTCCAACCAGCAATGTATGAGTGTTCCCCTTACCCCACATCCTCTCCAGCAAAAGCTATTATCAGTGTTTTTGATCTTGGCCATTCTGATAAGTGTAAGATGAAATCTCAGCGTTGCTTGCATTATTCTCATTTAGGTTGATTTCGTTTTGCTTGAGTTTTTTTTATTACTATGTGTTTTTCTTTTATTTTTAAAAATCATATTTTTTTTCTTGGCAAATTTCCCTTTAACATTGCTCAACTCTTTCTCATTTTTGAGTTTCTTGTCCAGGTTTTGACCTTATTTTCTTACTCCATTTACCTACTTGTTTATTTCTTATTTGAAGTCATTGATACATGTTATCATCAGATTTTGATTCTTTGTTTAGTGTTACGATAATTGCAGTATCTTTGTGGCTAGTAATAGAATTATAATCTTTGGGAGACCTTGTGTTACCTTCCCTTTTCTCTTGTCTTGTGCTTTTGTTAATTTGTTGATTCAAGATTTCTTTCAGTATTACTTGGGAATTTTCCTAGTAACAATTTATTCATGTAGGTTCAGTATCTACTACCACTGAGGTGAGAAAATAAATCACTGCACAGCAATAACACCCAATGTAACAAGATACAGAAATAAAACGAAAATTAATTGAAACCAACAAACATACTTCTAAGTACCATAGATAGAACAGAAAATGGCATAAGTAATATGAACATGATTTAGAGTTAGTAATTATTTAGGATAAAATCAAGACTGAATAAAATAAAGGAAGGGATTGCAAAAGAGAAAAAGTAAGAATTGCATGATTAAAAGAAATAAAGCAAAACAGTACATTTTTGTTATGTAGGAAACATTTAGTGAACCTTAAATTTTTGATTATCTTTTATTTTTGAGATTATAACATAATTGCATCATGTCCTTCCCTTTCTTCCCCATAATCCCCTCCATATGCCCCTTCTTCCAGTTCTCTTACAAATTCAAGGTCTTTTCATTACTTGTTCTATATGCATATATGTGTATGTTTATATGTATTCCTACGTATAATCTGCTCACTTTGTATAATGCTACTTGGACGTATTTTCAGGACTGATCATCTGGTATTACTTCCGCTCTTAGCACTCCCTGGTTACCTGAGTTTGTAGTGTGGGCTGAGGTCTTTGGTCCACCTTGGTTGGTAGATTGTTCTTGTTCAGCTCGTGTTTAGGCAGTCGTGTGGGTAACATTTTCTGAATAGAGGTTCTGACTTTACCAGGAGACACAGTCTCATAACAAACTCTCTGTTTCTATGCCTCTTAGAAACACTCTGCCCCATCTACTGCAATGTTCCCTGAGCATTAGTTGGGAAAGTTGATATATGTTGGAGGGAGAGGGACTGCTTGGTCGGTTCCCAGCCGCTCGGCTAGCTTAGATCCGAAATAACCACTCAGAAACTGTATTAATTAAAACACTGCTTGGTCCATTAGCTCTAACTTCTTATTGGCTAACTCTTACATCTCAGTTTAACCCATTTCTATTAATCCGTGTATTGCCATGTGGTAGTCTAGGCTTACCGGGAAAGATTCGGCACGTCTCTCTCTGGTGGCTCCATGGTGTCTTTCCCGCTCTGCCTTCTTCCTCCCAGAATTCAGTTCCATCTCCTCGCCTACCTAAGTTCTGCCCTATCAATAGGCCAGGGCAGTTTCTTTACTCATTAACCAATGAAAGCAATACACAGACAGAAGCACATCCCATGACTCTTAGAAACATTCTGCCCCATCTACTGCAATGTTCCCTGAGCATTGGTTGGTAAAGTTGTTATATATATATATGTGTGTGTGTATTGGGCTCCATAACTCTGCATTCTGATTAGTTGTGATATTATGTAATAACCTCCATCTGTTGTAAAGATAAGTTTCCTTGATGTGGAATGAGGACTACACTTATCCATGGGTATAAGGAGAGAGATTTATAGCATAGTTGGGGGATTACATTGGTTTAATAAAATGGTGATTGTATGTTCTTTTTCAAGATCCATGACATCACCAGCCCTAGGTTGCTGATTAATTGCCTCTTATTAAGTGGGTCTTAAGTCCAGTTAGAGAGCTGATGGTTAGCACTGTGGTGTACATGCTGCTACTGTATCAGTAGGGTTGTCATGCCATGCCATCACTGTTGCAGTTCATAGGTGTCAGGGCTGCACTACTTTGGAAGCTTGCATGGTAACTTTTGGCACCATAAAAACTAATTCTCAGGGAGGAAGCTTTCAGACTGATTCCAGCTCAGGAGTCTTTGAACCTTGTGTTTGAAGTACATGGTGTTGTCCCCAGTAGGGACTTAGCTTCCACCTCTGAGGGCAACCAAAGTCATAACATGTATGTTTAGGGAGTGTCTTGAACAATTCTGACTAAGAACTCAAAAGTAGATTTTCATGTCTGGTGTTGGGGTTTTATTAGGTGATATTTGATGTGTGGAACGGACATTGTCAGCCCAGATGAGAAAAGTTCATTTAAACTGTACTTGTATCTTTATACATAGACTTACATGTACTAAAGTTTTCTTAAGTAATAGTTAATAATGTGATTCCTTTTGATGTTTTCAGACACCCTTACTGTTATTTTACCTCTTTTCCTTCTTCTGTATTTCTCTCCTTCCTAGCTTTTCCCATTTATCCAAATAAGGCCACTTACTCCTTGCTATTCCCTTCTCTTTAACTCCCCCACATATCAAATCCAGGATAGTTCTGGTTTCCTCTCCTTGTTTTTGTACTTACTCCAGGATATGTGTTCACATCTGAAGATTTAGGACAAGTAGCCTCAAATGAGAGAGAACATGTGATACTTGTCTTTCTCTGTGTGGGTTATGTTATTTAATATGACTTTTTATAGTTCCATATATTTACCTGTAAAGTTCAAGTTGCTATTTTTCTTTATAGATGAGTAGTATTCCATAGTGAAATGCACCACATTTTCACTATCAGTTCGTTAGCTGAAAGACATTTAAGTTGTTTCCATTTCCTAGCTATTGTGAAAAGAGAAGCAATGAACATAGATAAGCAAGTATCTGTGGATGTCAAGTCCTTTAAACATATGCCAAGCAGTGGTAAATTTATTAATTTATTTTTATCTTCTTGAGAATTCTCCACATTGATTTTCATGTTACTTTACCAGTTTGTACCCTACTGACAGTGTATGAGACAGAGAGCGCTCCTTTTCACTACACCCACTCCGTCCTTTGTTGTCAGTTGTTTTGTTGATGGTTGCCATTGTGACTGGGATAAGATAAAAATTTTAAAGTTGTTTTGGTTTGTATTTTCCACATCCTTAGAAATGATGAACATTTTTAAAGTATCTTTTAGCCGTTCTGGTAGTTATTCCATCTACCAGGCTGGATGTCTGCCCATCTTCAGTCTACATTGGGACCTGAGGAAGTAGGTTCTAATACCATCAAAGTAGACAGTGGATAGATGAACTTGCAGTCAAGGATAAAAGAAAGCAGGCAAGAAGCAAAAGCTTCCTTCTCTCATGTCCTTTTATGAAGGCTGTCACCAGAATATGTGGCCTAAATTTAAGGTAGATCTTCTGATCACCAATGATGCAGATTTACCAGGTGGCTTCTTACCCCTTAATAATTACACCTTGATTTCAGTGATTATTTGGTGATCCTTAAAATATTTTAGTAAAAAATTTTATCATTGTTTTTCCCTAAAGTTTAAGTAAAAATAATGTCTAAGGTTTAATTCATATAAGTAAATTTTTGTTCTTAAATAGAAGACGAAGCTTAGGTGGTGGTAGCTCACACTTTTAATCCCAACACTCGGGAGGTAGAAGCAGGCAGATCTCTGTAAATTTGAGGTCAGCCTGATCTACAGAGAGAGTTCCAGGATAGGTTCCAAAGCTACACAGAGAAATGTTGTCTTGAAAAACTAAAAAAACTAAAAAAAAAAAACTAAAAAAAAAAAGAAGGTAGGTAGATTTTATAGTTAGTGTATAAAATTTATTTTTCATAATACTATACTGTCATCAATAAATAATATACAATTAATAAATAAAATAATAAATATTGTTGAATGTAATAACAAATCACTTCTAGAAGCAAATCAAATTTATCATTAATGATTTACATTCATCATTTTGTTTCCATACAAGAAAAGAATGAAGTGATGGAATCAATGTACAACAAATTTTTATGTCTCCTTGTTTTATCCAGAATTTAGTTGACTGCTAGGAGATAAGGTTTCTCTTGTGTTTTGTTGCTATAGATAAACACAGCACCAAGGAGAGTAATGCTGAATAAATAAATTTAGGGATATGGTACAAGTCAAAAGCTCGGTAGCAGAAACTTTCACAGTTAAATGGATCCGTGAATTAAACTTGAAATTTTCATTCTGAAATGCAATTTGTTTGGTTGGTTTTCTGTTTTTCGGAGGTTTTTTTTTGCTACTATTTATTAATCTTCCAAAAGGGTCACTAAGCTTATCATGTTTAGACTTTATAAAGAGAAGTATAATTCACACACTTACTTAACCAAACATAGTCATGGGTGAGCTGGCCACCATTTTACATGTTTTTAAAGTGATAGCAACTCTTCACCCACAATTCCCGTTGACAGTGCCCTTTATTCTGTCTTTGTATTTTCTTCTAATTCTCAGCTCCAGTGAGTCCACACGAGTAGAATTCAGGATCTTAAGAAAAAGGAGAGAAAGAATGACAGTGATGTCTGTAAGCCACTGAACCTGCAACTGCCAACCTCTGTACCTCTCGCTACGAGGAAAACATATGTCTTTATGTATTTGAGTTACGGTGTAGTCATGGTGATGGTAATTATGTCAGTCATGCTGGTAGCTGATATAATATCAACTATGTTATATTTTTCAAAATGTTCTGAGATAGCTTTTTTTGATTATATTGCTGCCTCCCTGTATTTCTTTTGCATTCTCTTGACAAGTGAACTGTAATAACATAGCACAGAAACACACATAACACTATCAACTGGCCAAAGTTTGGGTTTCATTTCCTTAATAAAAATCTTTGATCAACTTCAAAATCTGAATGGCCATAGAATTAGACACACTTTCTGCAGATTGTTACAGCTTATGTATGATGTTGTTAGGCATTCTGTAGGGAGCTGAAAGTGAGGAAGAGGTGCCTCAGAGAATTTGCACTCCAATTCCAAATTTCAAACACTAAAATAGAGTTTGGTGCTTGAAAAGAAATAGGGGCTTCTGTTTGGGGTCAGGGTAACATAAATTCTTTATGGTTAGTAGAGAGATAGGGAGGGTTATGGTATATAATTCTATAATTTTAAATTTTATGCTAGAATTTAAAAGAAAGGCATTTACGTATTCTATGAAAACTTTTGATGGTAGCAGAGGCTACAGTGATATAGTTGGTAAAGAGGTGATTATTGGAGATGTTTACCAGCTAAAGTATAGAGTGTTTGGAAATCAGAGTCAAAATCCACAGATTCAAAGGGCCTAGGAATGCTGAAGGACAATGAGAGTCAAAATATCCCCACTAGAATTTCCATGGTTGACAAACAAATGAAGAAATGAGACTTGAATCTAAACTTTTATGTCTCCAAAGTCCAATACACAAAGCACTTTTACATTTTGATGGCAGACCACTGATGTTATCACATGTCAAAACTGGTAAATGACAAGTGATAGTAGCGGGGGCCAATTCAGTTTGTTTTTAAAACTTCTATACATGATGTAATAAGTTAAAATGTTAATATAATAGTTCATACTATATTTCTAAAATATGTTCAACTTACTATGTGTGAAAATCCTTGTTAGATGTTTATATAAATCTTAGTATATATAGACCAATAGCATGAAATCCCATGAAAGGGCTGAAGGTGGGGATTGCAATCAGCTTCAAATGGCTCTCCTAAACGTGCAAACGTACACTGATGTTGGTGTTATCTCCCTGTGCTCTTTCTACCTCTTTCCTGTTCCTCACTGAGCGTAAAGGTCCCCAGTCATCACTGTATAACGTAGGTTTCTACCCAATGCCTTCACAGCCTCGCATATCTATAACTGACGTAGGTTGAGGCATCCACACGAGAAACAACATCAGGCTGGGCAATGGTGGTGCATGCCTTTACTCCCAGCACTAAGGGGGCAGAGGTAGGTTCTGCAAGTTTGAGTGAGTTCAGTCTGTTCTACATAGTGAGTTCCAGTACAACTAGGACTGTTACACAGAGAAACCCTGTCTTAAAAAAACACATAAGAAAAAGAAAAGGAAAAGGAAAAAAAAGCAACACGAGGGTTGACACAGAGAAACCCTGTCTTAAAAATACGAAAAGAAAAAGAAAGGAAAAAGATGCAACATGAGGGTTGAGTGAGCAGTCTTCTCTCTGCCTGCCTTGACCGGGTGGGATTATTTAAAAGTGTTTTCAGGTTGGTAAACAGGATGCTGTGCTTCTGATTTCTTCCCACACTTGATTTTTTTCCAGTTATGGATTTCTCACAGGAATCTCACAGCAGTATGAGGAAATCATAAAGCCTATATAGCATTGTCCATTTCTAATTTATCCTTAATTCTCAAATGGAGTCTGTTGTTAATATTATAAAACATGGCTGCATTTATTTTGTTCTTGCTGGTCCTCAATAGCCAAGTTCCCATACACATATTTCTCTTTTTCTTATTTTTCTCAGAATATCACTAGTCATAAGAAAATAACAGCTATTTCATGCCAAGAAGAATGAAAGGAATTTTGATAATCTTCTAAGTTTGATAATCTCCTGAAATATCATATATTTGAAATTGCTTTGGCTGATCCCTAATCCCTGAGGCAGATAGAAATCACTGGCATTTAAAGTATAATTTTCTTCTGTGTTTTAATGCATATTTTGTTCACAAGTCCGATAATGAATTCTTTTTTAAAAACATCACTTATTCAGCCACAAGTTGCTGGCTGTCAAAAAGTGTCAGATTGCTCCTCTGAGACAGTGGCAAGGTAAGAGTTCCACCTCTGATTGCAGGCCACTGTTGAAACTTCAGAGCTCAACACTGACGGGAACAGTATCATTAATTGGAAAAATGCCTTAAGAACCATCACAATTATGCTTCAACAGGAGAAGATCGACTTACTTTATTTTTTTTTTGACAAGAAGAATAAAAGAAATAATGTGAATTTTCTCTCAGGACCAAACAAACTGGTAAGAACTGATTTCATATGTTACAAGTTTCCTGCCAGTCTAGCTGTGGCGGAGATGGTGCTACTCTGCAAATTTCCCCACTTTAGTAAAGTCTTTAAAAGTAAACTCCTCTGCTGAGTCCCGCCTCCTGCCTTTATCTTCAGATTGAATTACTTAAAAATAAAAATGACCTCTTCCAAAAATGCCGTAAGGCCTTCACAGTTTAGAGGGGGAGAGCTTGGTTTTCTCTGAAGGCTTCCTTGAAGTTGGTCTAACCAGCCTGCCTGTTCTGAATGAAAGACAGTTGCTGTCCTGTGGTAATAATTCTGATTAAGACTCTCTCTCAGATGGTGGTAGTGAAGAATGCCTTTAATCCCAGCACCCTGCAGACAGAGGCACGTGGATCTCTGTCAGTTCGAGGCCATGCTGGTCTACAAAGTGACTTCCAGGACAGCCGGGCCTGTTATACAGAGAAACCCTGTCTAGAAAAACCAAAAAAAAAAAAAAAAAAAAAAAAAAAAGGGAAAAAGAATTCTCTCAAATAGCTTAGAATCATTCCAAAAGAGAAGCACTAGAGACCTACCCAAAAAACAAAGTTAAGTTCAAACAAAGAAAAATTGGAAGATTTTTCGTCCCCTGTCAGACCAGCTGAGCACACCCAGGGAATCAGTATGTGTATGTGTGTATGTGAGTTCTTTGGCCAGAGACTTCTACATGTCCCTGGTTAGCTATTCCCAAATGCTGTGCTTTGGACTTACCAATTAGAATTCAATAAACAACCTTTTTGTCCTGCCAAAGAAATCTGGGCATGTAGTGGTATCTAGCTGAAAATTCAGTCATGGTGCAAATTGCTAAATAGCACACGGTTTGTGTGTTTAATACTGTAGAAATACTACTAAAAACTGACATACATATTTTCACTTCAGAACATGCAGATATAAAATATGATTCAGTTACAACAGTTTCTGTGTGATCTTTTAGTCATCCCTGATTTAATGGTAGAATCTTTTTTGTCCTTTGCAAGAGTGATTGCCATTAGAATACTGCCCACTCATTCCCTAACAGGCTGAAAAAAAAAAAAAAAGAGATGGAGTTGCTGTCTCCTGAGTTTTGTTCCGGAATGAAGGCCTGGCAGCAGCAAGCATTGCTTGCCCTCCCACTTTCCTTTCAACGGTCACTCAAGGTCTCAGTCGAAAGTGTCTAGTTTAAGACAAAAGAGAACTCAGAACATTCATCTAAAACCTAACTGAATGTATCCATCTTGGGTTTCGCTGACTGAACAAATTGCTTTTCCTGCTTGCAACATTCACAGAACAGTCCCAACAAATGAGATCCATGACATACTCTATAGAGTTGAAAACCTGAAGAGAGTTAGTAGGGGATATTCAAGTAGGCCAATAGATGAAGTGAGACCAAGGACTCAGTTCTCACCCTTCTGAAAGGTGCCTCTACTGCTACATCTACATAAGGTCTCCTTTGCTGGCTTTGCTCATCACACATCTACTCCTGCTCATAGTGCCTGCATAAGTGCCTGGGTCTCCTCCATTTAGTTATAAGTGCTAAGAAGGCAGGATTTTTGTTGCTGGAGACTCTCACTACCCTGATACTCACTATTGTAGTTCAGGCTGGCTTCAAATTCACAGCAATCTCCTTGTTTCAGTTTCCAATGTGTTAAGACCATAGCCTTGTGTCACTATTTCCATCTAACAGAATTATTTTTCTTTCCTTTTATCTATTATTCAAAATTGTACATATGCTTGACACTGTGAGAAGGAAATATAAAGTAAATCTAGAGCAAAAACTGGACTGTAGTGCCAAAGTAAATATATAGTGTAGTTAACTGATCTTAAGACCTGCTGTGGGACAATAGTCTTATACCCTGTAAAGATTTGTCAGTTGTGTTGGTTTAAGGAAATGCCAACTGGCCAGTAGCCAGAAACAAAGTAAAGGTAGGCGACTAGGCAGGAAGTATGGGTGGGGCAACCAGAACAGGAGAATTCTGGGAAGAGGAAAGGTTGAGTCTGCAGTTGTCATTTAGACGCAGAGAAAGCAAGATAAAAATGCCTCCCTAATAAAAGGTACCAAGCCACGTGGCTGACACAGACAAAAATTATGGGTTAATGTAGGATGTAAGAGTTAATAAGAAGCCTGAGCTAATAGGCTAACCAGTTTATAATTAATATAACCCTCTGTGTGTTTCTTTGGGACTGATCGACTGTGGGACCGGGCCAGACAAAAAACCTCTGTTAACAAAAAACCTTGGGAAGATTGTTTTCTAGAGAAAGGAAAGTTTATACAACTAGGGGTTTGGTCATTGTCATGAGACTGCATTCCCACTGACAAAGAAACAAAGTGAGCAAAAGCAGAGAAGGGGAGGGTGCAGGACTTCTCTCCAAATGTGACGTTTCTGAGGAAGGAAGGAAGAGCACCAGAGAAGGTGAGGGACCATTTGCAGAGATCCCTGCAGGCATGCTAAGAAGGTTGGCCTGATGCTATACTGCTAACTCATAACATTTCCAGACCACATGCCGAGTTGTTTCCTCGTTTCAAAAGAAGAAGCAGCAGTGCTTAAGAAGCAATTGAACCGATAGGTTTAGGGAATGCACGTGAAACCCTTTTAAAATGTAAACTAAGTGGAGATTCCTGATGCTACTCATGTTAGCTAACACTAAACCACAACCAATCTAGTTTACATTTTATATGAGGAAAGAGAATTTAGTGTCCCCTTGTACTGCTTCTTGGCATGTTAGGTCAGATCTGGAGTAAATGAAACTTGTGTTAACTAGTAGCCATAGAAGCTATTTCATATTTCGTAGATTCATTTTTTCCAGAAGCTGTTGATCTTGCTTTGTGGGACAAAGTTTCTCACTGGCCTAGACTTACCAAGTAGGCTGGACTGTCAAACCTCAGATATCTACCAGCCTCGGCCTCCTAAGCATTGGGATTATAAATATACACCACTGCACCCAAATTTTTATGTGGGTTCTAGGATCAAAACCCAGATTCTCATGCTTGCATAGCAAGTTCTTTGGTGACTGAACCATCTCCCCGGCCCTGATATATTTCATTTGTTTACTGTTCATTCATTTCCTCCACTACTCTCCTCATCACCCCTTCCCTTCTTTGCTGGTTCACTACTGCCCACCAAACAGAGCCACTTCTGCCCTCACGACTCAAGTATTCTAGTACTCTCGTCTCTTTTTTCACCCTTACCCATCACTTAAAATCCTTTCCTCCCCTCTCATAATCCACTTTCTACTGACCCCCCAGGGCATTTACATCTAGAATCTGCATATGAGTGAAAGCAATGTGTCTTGGGCACTGCTCTATTGCTATAGAGAAACCATGACCAAGGTGACTTACAGAAGAAAACGTTTAACTGGGGACTTGCTTACAGTTTCAGGAGCCCATGATAATTATGTTGGGGTGCAGGGGGCACTGAAGCCCTAGCTGAGAGCTTATATCTGATCCAGAACATGGAGAGTGTAAGACTGGGCCTGACCTAGGTATTTGAAACCTCAAAGTTCACTCCCGGTTACATAATCTCCTCTAACAAGGTCACACTTCTTAATCCCTCCTAAATAGTCCACCAGCTGAGAACCAATCATGCAAACATATGAGTCTAAGAGAGTCATTATCATTTAAACCACCACATTCTACTCTCTGGCTTGTAGCCATATTCTAGTGTAAAAGCATTCAGTCCAATTTCAAATATTTCCACAGTCCTTCACAGTCTCAACACTGTTTCAAACTCAAAAATCTCTTCTGAGATTCCAGACAATCTCTTAATTATAACCCCCGTAAAAATGAAAAGTAAATTACATTCACAGAATATACACTGCCATTCCAAAAGTTAGGAAAGGGGACATGGTGATGAAATGCTGAACCAAAGCAAGACAAACCCATCAGGGAAAGCTCTGACTTAGGTGGCTCTTCAGATCTTCCACTTTTCAGCTTTGATGACTGCATAACACTTCTCCCTCTCAGGCTAGTTCCACACCCTGTTGACCACTCTCCTTGGCAGTATTCCACAGCTTGACATCTCCAACATCTTGGGGTTTCCAGTCCAATCCAGGCTTCACCTTCATAGTTTCATTCAAAGGCCTCTCCAGGCCTCCATACAAAAACTCCCCTCCCACAAACCTGGCCTCAGCAGTTTTTCCTAACCATAGCAGAAGATTCCAAAAACCCTTTTACTACTGTATCTTTCCTGATAAAGCCAGAAACACATGGCCGAAGATGCCAAACTCTTCCACTTGCTTGGGATGGAGTCTAGCCCTCTCCTTGAATTACACTGCATTAGCTTTGACTTGTTGATAGTTTCCCTTGCTGTATAAACTTCATATTTTACAACTGTAAGATTACCTGGGTGGGATTTTGTCCTGAGGATATGCCTCTCTCTTTGGTCCATTTCTCTTTAAGCCTTTCTTTAATTAAACTTTATCCCTGAGCATGACTTTACTGGTGCTCCCTTTCTACAAACTTCATTTAGTATTTCTTTTTTGCCCAACTTGCTCTTTTTTTCACTGTATTTCTGTATAAGAATGATCATCTCTCCTAAGAAAGTTGGGAGCATGGGGGTATGGGGAGAAGGGAGAATAGAAGGGAAGGAGGAGGGGAGAAGTGAAAGGGGTAGGAGAACTGGAGAGAATGGGACTGTCAAGATGGGGGAAGGACAGAGATGGAGAACAGTAAAAGAGGTATCTTGATTGAGGGAGCCATGATGGGGCTAGCAAGAAACCTGGCACTATAGAAATTCCAAGGAATCCACAAGGATGACCCCAGATAAGAAATTAAGCAATAGTGGAGAAGATGCAAGATGCCTGACCTGGCTTTGCTTTGTCGTCAGATTGATGACTATCTTAAATGTCAACAGAGAACCTTCATCCAGCAACTGATGGAAGCAGATGCAGAGATCCACAGAGGAGCAATGAGCTTAGCTCCCAAAGTCCAGTTGAAGAGTGGGAGGAATGAGAATATGAGCAAAGAGGTCAAGACCATGATGGGAATACCCACTGAAACAGCTTACCTGAGCTAATGGGAGCCCACCAACTCTGGCCTGACAGAAAGGGAACCAGCTTAGGACCAAACTAGGTCCTCCAAATGAGGGTGACAACTATATGCTTGGGGCAGACTGTGGGGCCACTGTCAGTGAGACCAGGATTTATCCCTACTGCTTGTACTGGCTTTTTAGAACCCATTCTCTTTGGAGAAATACCTTGCTCAACCTAGATATCATAGGGAGGGCCTTGGACCTTCCCCAAAGCAATGTGCCTTACCCTCTCTGAGGGGTGGATGGGGAATAGGGTAGGGGAAAGTTGGAGGGAGTGGGATTTGGCATTAGTATGTAAAATGAGAAATGATAGTTTTTAAAATAAACTATCAATCAATAAAATTTAAAAAAGAAAAAAGAGTGATCATCAATAACTATGTGATGATAGAGTCAATCGTAGACTAGACTGTCTTGAAATCTTTGCTGGTGGCATTCATCTCACTCTTCAACTTAGCCTCCAGAAGATTTTTTTTTTTTTTAGAAAAAGGGTAGAATGGTAGCAAAATTCATACCTAAAATACCACAAGAATGGTCTCCAGGACAGTTGCTATTGTTCCCTGTGAACTGACTTGACCTGGGCCTCCACAGTCCACATCACTCTCAACACTACAGTCTTCCATGTTCCTACTGGGGTGGGCCATTAATCCCTGTTTACAGAATTCAACTGCTTTACTCTACTCCAAAGAACCAGTCTGTAAAAGAAAAATTGCCAGGCCTGTCACAGCAATGCCCCACTCCTGGTACTAAGTTCTCTCTTAGTCACTGTCCTATTGCTGTCAAGAGACACCATGATCAGAGCAGCTTATAAAAGAAAGCACTTAATTGGGGAATTGCTTACAATTTCAGAGGGTTAGCTCATGTCCATTAAGATGGGGAACATGGCTGCATCCAGGCAGACATGGAAATGGAATAGTAGCTAAGTTCTCCCATCTGATTCATAAGATGGAGAGAGAAAGAGAGAGAGAGAGAGAGAGAGAGAGAGAGAGAGAGAGAGAGAGAGAGAGCTCAAGACTGGACCTGGTCTAGGCTTTTGAAACCTCAAGGCTCACTACCAGAGCCACACTTCCTCCAAAAAGGCCATACCTCCTAATCCGTTCTAAATGGTTCACCAACTGAGAAACATTCATATAGCAGCCTAAAGGTGCTATTCACCACAGTGTGTGCTTTGCCTTTCTGGATCTGACTTATGTCACATAACAGAACGATCTAAAGTTGCATTCAGGTTGCATTGTTCATATTCACGTTAGAACACTAATGATGGAGTCAACATATTGATTAGAGTCCAACTCCTGACACTTTCTTTATATTTAAAGCCTTTGAAAAGGAAATTCACCCATTCAATAACCCAGGTGCTTAACCTATCCAATCATAAGTCTTCACTAAATGGTCTATAATAATCTTTTAATGCCTTGTGTTTGGTTATGCCCTGATCTACTTGTACTGTTTTACAACTGTGAGCCACTATGAAGGTGCTGGGAACCTAACCTGGGTTCTCTGTAAAACCTACCCAGTGCTCTTAACTACTGAACTCTTTCTCCAACTCTATTACCCTCTTCTTAAATAAATTAAAGATCCCAATTTCTATTTATATTAGAAAAACAAAATGGCCTTTTGCTAGTTTCAGAATTAAAAAAAAGATTAGTTTGAGGTCATTGTTTGCAATTGCTCATACTTACAGAAGTATGTGTGTGTCTGTGTAGTCCGAAATGTTTATTGAACAAGTGCCAGGTTCTAGGCACTGTGATCACTTCTAGGGAGGTTGAGATGAAAAACCACAATGTCTGTCCTTTTGGATCTTCCGTTCTGTAAAGGTAAAGAAGAATACCACAGTAGTACCAACAGCACAGACAATGCCTCTGATCCCCCAACCCCCTCAAAAAGATAATGATAAGACTCTGAAGAGAAGAAATCAGTCATAAGATTAAACAGGATACACATACATATCATACCTGTCACACACATACAATGAGATTAAAAACAAAGATAACATGTGACAATGACAAAGAATCAAAGAAGACCACAAGACTTCCCAGAGATCACCAAGAGTAAAGGTCATTATTACAACTAGGTTTATTGGGAAAGGCCAGATTACCAGATTCTCAAGACTATATTATCTGAAGAAACCTGGAGCCACAGAGCCAATACAGACGCTGCTAGTCACAGAGTCGAGGCGAGAAGAGAAATTCCTAACCGACAGCAGGAGCATGACCACTGGCCACATGCATCGGGACCCCAGATGGCATGCATTTGCCAGCCCAACTACCAAACAGTTCAACAGCGGGTCACGGAGGACCAGTCAAATAGTCCCAGACTAGCTTAAAAACAGAGGGGAACCAGGAAGCTGAATAGTGATCACAGAAATGGGTTAAGTTAATATGTAAGACTTAGCCAATAAGAAGCTAGAGCTAGTGGGCCAAGCAGTATTTTAAATTATATAGTTCCTGTGTGATTATTTCGGGGCCGAGCAGCTGGGAACTAACTAGCAGCCTCCTTACAACATTTTCTCATTGTGTATACCAGGAAAGCCCCCGTTTTCACGCGCATGTTCAATGAGCATACTGTGATTACAGATGTTTGTGTACATGTTTGGTCTTAACACTGGTCCTGGGGATTCGAAGTTGGGTCCTCACACATACTCACACGCGTTTATACATCACTACCTCATAGGCCTAGCACTTGAAGTAATTCGTATCGAGGGCGATAGCATCTATGTGCATAAACCTTTGGTGAGTGTTACCTGTGTCTCTGCTATGCCTCCCACTCTGACCTTTCTACTTCCCCAGGCTAAGGAAGGAAGGAAGGTCAAAATTCAGGGCCTCTAGAAGGAACAGACAACTCACCTATTTTTCCAAAGAAAATGGAAGAATTGTGTAAATATGACAGGATTTCCACACAGATCTAAAGGCAGATGTTTAAACACAGGAAAATATCCGTTAATGGTATAAAAGAGATACAAAATCAGCAAGAATGAATATATTTTCAAGAGTTACACTTGTATACTTTATGAATCACAGAACTCTGAGACACTCTTATCTTCCACTTTTTGTTTAGAATTGCTAACCTTTTCAACAGAGAATATAGCTATGCCAACACCTGGATGCTGGACAGTCACCTTGACTTTCAGCAGTGGGATGTCTGTTGTCAGAACACCACAAGGTACTTGTAGAACTAGGATAAGATTAGGGTGAAATACACACTTAAGGCATGTGAACCACAGCTAACTGGGAATGGAGAGTAGACAGGATGATAAGTCATTATGGATCCTAAAGCTAAGGTCTAGGGTAAAAAAAAAAAAAAGTAGATCTACTTCATTACACAAATGTTTGTTATTACACAGTACATTCCAGTTGCCTGAGATTCTTGCCAGTGGGCAAGAAAATGGCTTTCTCCCTAGGATATATTTGAATCTTAATGATGTGGATTGAGAACTAAAGGGTTAAGAATATTGACACGTAGGAGGCCATTACAACCAGGAGATTATGAGAGAGTGGTGAAGACTGAGGTAAGTCATGGTGAGATATGGAACTTTAATGGTAAATGCTGGTAGGGTGGGTGCTCACAACATCTTTGAAAGGGAGCAACTGGAAAAAGAGAAAGCAACTAAGAAAAGAGTGTGGCATCACAGAAACCACACGGGTGGGGATTTGGTGAAGTGAGTCAACCTGAAGTGTCAGGAAAGACAGATCTGGGAGCCATCCCGTGGCTGAGCAATTAGCAGGTTGTTAATGACCTGAGAGGAGATGGGGACTCAGGGAACTAAAGGGGCGTCTTTCCAGGCAAGGAGAAGACGGTAAATATGCCTGCTCCTTTCATGAAGCATGGCTATTGTGGGAAGCAGAAGATAGGCAATGTGGAGTTAAGAAAGCCCTATTTAAAAAAATCAGATTAAGAATGAACTAATAGGGTCATTCAGATATAGGACAGGAAGTGGATAATTTCTGAGACAGCATTCTTAAGCAGTTTGTGGAAAATGGAATCTGGGGTGCACATAACTAGAAGTTTCTTCCCCAGAACTCTGAGAGATGAAGCCTGAATTTGAACTCAAGTCTAGGGAGAAAACAGATGTTGGGGTAGATACTCCTTGTGGCTTCTGCTTTTTTGGGGTGGGCACAGGATCAATGAGAATGAGGACTTATGACAGATGTCTTCTAGGGAATGGTGAACTTGTAAACTGAGTGTTGGGGAGGGAACTGCTTCCAAGCCCACCACAGGAACCATGAATGATCTTGCAGTCCTATCCAAGATCAGAGACCAGAATGATGGTGGTTCATTCCCTTGACCCTTTGGGTTTTCTCTGGAATGCTTATGTACTGGAGGTGAGCTGTTGTTGAATATAATGCTCTAGGTTGAGGGGAGGTTGGTCTCAAGACTAAGGGGTGAGAAATTCGGGATAAAAATTGTTTGTTAGAATTTCTGAGGTGTTTTCTCTTTAACAACAGCAACAAAAGCCTGCAGCATTTCCCGTAGCTGCTGCACACTGACGTGCAGAGGTGAAATAACCTTTCAGAAATAGCACTAACCCTGTGTAGCTTGAAGCGAACAGAGAACCAGGGCAAAGAACTGAGTATCAGTCCCAGTTAGATTGTTCCACAGATGTGTAAGGTCACCAGGAAGAGTGACAGTTAAGACTTCCAGCCCTTCTCTTTGTTTCTCCTCTCACCCACCTTTCTGTCCCACCATTCTGTGACAGTTTAATTGGGACTTATTTTAAGGAGGACCTTGATCTGAAACAGGGTGGTTATTTAGTGCTAAGACAGCTATAGGAATCGTTGCTAACCTTATTTTTCACTAGGTAGGGTGATTTTATCACAAAAACAACTTTTAAGACCATGTGTCACAAAGAACGGATGAACTAAATATTCCTCAGGGCAATCTACAACTATTCTAGTTCTTTCTGTTGGTTTTCAAGCAGTGTGTGTGCATGTGCGGGTCGTGTGTGTGTGAGTATGTGTTTGTGCACATATGTGTATATGTGTGTGTGTGTGCGATGTATTTATTGAGGTGTCTTCCCCTATCTCTTTCTACTTTATTTCTAAAGACAGGGTCTCTCACTAAACTGGAAGCTGGCCTGGCTAAGTAAGCTGGGAAGTGAGCTCTCAGATGGGCTAACCTCAGCCCCCAGTGCTCCGTTACAGGCATCCACAACCATATCTACTTATCTCATGGGTACTGGTGTCATGCTTGAGAACAAGTAGCTGTACGCTGAGCCATCTCATTAGCCACAATCATTGTTTAATTAAAAAATTTTTTCAAGTCACAAACTGCGAAAATAAAATAGTAAAATCTGACTTTTTGGAGGTTCCTTATTATAGATAACTTCTAGTGCTACAGCTTCCTTTCTGGTCCGCAGCATCGGAAGACCATCATGCTCCATCATGAAGGTATGTGGTTCATCCGATCGCTGAAGACAATTCTAAGTCAGCATGTGCTCACAGAATGCTTGTGCGGAGAGCCTGGGGTCCTGCTTGGTCCAGCCTCTAATGTGGCCTCTGCTTGTCGCTCTGCAGTGTCTATGTAAGCCATGTTTTGGTAGAATGGATTTTGCTTACCATCTGTTTTCTCTGGAGAAGCCTCAGTGATTACATGCTGTCCCACTCCACTATGACGCACTTCATTTAAAAGATTTTTTTTATCACTTTTAATTATGTGTGCTTGTGTGGGTGTATGCATCACTACATACCTGGAGAGGACAGAGGTATCAGGATTCCTCTGCAGCTGGAGTTAGAGGCAATTGTGAGCTGCCTGACATGGGTCCTGAGACCTAAACTCCTCTCTTCTATGAGGCCAGAGTCCTTTATCCACGAGCCGTTGCTTCAGTCCCCAACCACATTTTAACTGCCCCTCCTCTCTTGTATCCTCTTTTTATTTCTTTTGTTGTAACTTTGTCTAGATTGATTAAAGTCATATTAGGAAAAATTGTGGCTTTCCATTGTTAAGAGCTTGATGCCACATCCTGGCTGGTGTTTTTCAAAATTTAAGTTATTAACTGGAAGGTTACATTCTGAATATTTAGCAGTTGCAATATAGTATAATATGTTGCTAAATTGCTAGAAAAATAAAAATTTCAGGTTATTTACTTCAGTATATATGCAGATACAGATAGTCTTGCTTCTTGCTGTTCCAATAAACTGTAGCCATTCAAGATGAAGTGTAATAGGCTCCTTTAAAGGATTTGAGGATGTAATTTTTAAAACTGTATTTGTGGCAGAGGATAAATTCTTCCAATCTACATATGGGTGAGATAACTTAGAAATGTGTCTATAGACATTTGAACTAAACTTTCACAATGCGGAAAAAATAAAATTCTTCAGGTTGTACTCATGTTTAAGTAAGGGGGAAAGAAGCGATTTCTGCTGTTGGATCTGTGTTAAAGTGAAACCTCAGAGGAGAACTAGTTTTAGAACGCCCTTTGAAAGCAAAGATGAAAGAAAGTCTGAATGCATGACAAAGAGGGAACTATCTCCGAAGGGAAGAAATTGGCACCCCAACGTGGTTGACTATATCCACCTTAAACCTGGGAAAGCTTGGAAGGGAACTCTAGACATAAAAAAACAAAGTTTAGTTGCATTTTTTTTTTCAGTTCGTGGCTTGCCACAGCTCCCTTAAGAGAGGTCTTCCTGATTCAGTGGTAGAAAAAAAATGCTTCCTGGTTTGCCAGCAGGAATGGATCTTTTGGGAGGTTTGGCTATGGAGCACTTGAATGGGGTTTGTGGGCCCAGATGCCACAGGCAGGAGAGCATGGCAGATTCCCATTGCCATACACAGAGATATTTCCAGGCTATGCAATGCTCTGCATAGCATTATTTAGCTATTATTCAGAAAAAGAAATGGTTTATATGCTGCACAGTGCTACTCAGAGTTGAGGTGGTGAGGATGGCTCCCACCAGGTGGTCCTAGAACCTGTGGTGAACTACCTCTACCATATTTAATGCCTGAGAGAGGTGAAGGCAGCACCCGGGGCCACTGAGACCAAGCTGCTTAGCATTTTAAAAAGTGCTCTTGGACAGAAAAGGATTACTGATACACAATAAAGACAGATTTAGATAAAAAAGACCTCTAAATGGGTCACAGTGTTGGATAAATGTACATAGGCTTGGGAGAGAGAAGAAAAAAGTGTAGACAGTTACAAAGGGAAGTAAATGGATTTAAAATATAGATGAAAGTCTTTAAAGAGACAGAGTACAGACAGTCATAGATTAAAGGAGTAAAGATAATAAAATAAATATTAAACTTGTAGAAAAAGTAATAGAGTAAAAATAATAAACCATGTAAAGATGGAAAATACACAGAGAGTCTGGATTATGTATATTATTGTGTTTTTTTTGTATTTTTTGACTGTTAAAGAGCTGTGTAACATGAGATATTTCATTGTATGGACTGATAAGATAAACCAACATAAAGGTATCTTGATTTCAAAATTTGGGTCTAAGGATAAATTGCTTTGGGAGAGGTTCTTCTTTTATTTCCACAGAGAATGAAAACCTTTGGAATCCTTCCAGACTAATGCGGTTTGATGGACCAAGACCCCCTGAAAAGTTGCCTTGAACACCCCTCAAACAATTATTTCACCCAATAAACAGCAGGAAGCAATTTGGAGAGACCTACACCCATATTTCCAAATATTGTTTGTAAATGTTTCAGTACATTTAAAGGGGGATATGCTATAGAGATTTGCATTGGTATGGATCTTAGTTTATTGATACAAATTTAAGGTCAATTTTGATATATGTATATTTCTGCTATTGGTTAAGGCATTGTGTTTGTACAGCTCATTTAAAAATGTAATGTATAATTAAGAAATATAGGTTAATAGATAATCATCTTTAATAGTCAAGCTTGTAGTCATGTTAGTTAGGTGTTCTAGATATATAGAGATATATTTCAGTTAGATAGCTAGTCTTCAAATCTTTTAGAGACCTTCAGAATATGGCATTTAAAATGTTTAAGAACTTAGGACTTTTCATGACAATGAGACACATCTGCTCCTGGCAGCACCAATCTACTTCAAAAGAATGACAGGCATTAAAGAGGCTCCTTATGGAGTTTTCTAGCCATGTGGGCAAGAAACTGTTCTTGCCTGGACTGCTTGATGTTATACTGTGTGAACTGGACAGGCAGGACCCACAAAAAATGCTGAACTTGCCTAAAGGGGAGATGATCTTTTGGGGTTTCTGCTTCATGAAAGGCTCTGCTAGACATTCTGCAGGACACAGAAGAAAATGACTGACAAACTGCCAATATAGACAGAACTGTCTTTGAATTTTCCTGCTTCATGGGAAAGTCTGCTGCATACTATTGGTTTGTGGACTGAAAATTGGATGCCTCAATAGTACAGAAGAACTTTGGGTGACTGTCCAGGCAGTGAGATGTCTCTGTCATTTCTAGAATTTTGGAAGCTGCTTACAATGTACTTCCTGGTTACTTAGGTAATATATTCTTCTGGTGTCTTTGATGGCATTGAAGAGTAGATAGTAATAATATAGCTTTTCTTAGTTATGATAAAAGATAAAATAGATATAAATATTGTAACTGTAATTCTTGCTTGATACCTGCTTTATTATATGTAATTTTACTATGTTAAAGTTAAAACTTTCTCTTTTGCTTAAAAGAAAAGGAGATGGTGTGAAGTCCTTCTGTCTATGTGTTTCTTTTATTGGCTAATGAATAAAGAATTGCTTTGAGCCTATGGCAGGGAAGAACAGAACTAGGCAGGAAAAGCTAAACTGAATGCTGGGAGAAAGGAGACAGAATCAGGTAGAAGCCATGGAGCTGCCGAGACAGACATGCTGGAACAGACATGCTGGTAGGCCATGAGCCTTGTTGTAAAATATGAAATATTGGAACTGGGTTAAATTAAGGTGTAAAAGCTAGTGAATGAAAAGTTAGAGCTCATAGGCCAAGCAGCGATTTAATTAATACAGTTTCTGTGTGGTTATTTCGGGAGTCTTGGTGACGGGGAAATGAACAAGCAACCTCCTACAACAGCAGCACATCCTAGTATCTCCTTAGATGCTCATTCTGAAGTATGGAGGTATAATATCTGTTGTTGTTAATCTTTAATTCCTGCCTATTGAAATATGCTCTGTGTCATTTTAGAAGGATGTATTCATATTTGAGAACACTGTATCAGTTCTTAATGCTAAAGGCAGAAAACTCAGTCATTGAATTTATCTTCCCAGGACAAAATCAGAAGATTCAGCAGTTGTCATATTAGAAAGATAGGAAATGCACCAAACAATTCCTGTATCTTGCTTCTATATCATTTGAAAAAGGTATTTGTAATTACTGTGAGGAATTCAAAATGACTATTATGTGTTTTTAAATGACTCAATTTACATTAAGGCTCTAATTAATATTGAGATGTTCAGAGATTGTACCTTCCTCTCATTCAGAGGTATAAATTCTCAGGACTTTTCATATTATTAATTTTGTGACAAACTTAAATTCTTCCCAAAGAAGAAGAAAATGACAAAACAGTTCAAGAAGTAATGGTGAGAATTCATGTGTCACTGTTTGACCAGGTAAAGATCCAGATACATTGAAGAAGGCCCCTTGCTTTAACAGTGCAAACACAACTTAGTGCACCTCATTTATCTTGGATACATATTTAATGCAGAGAATTAAATATATATGAATGTCTTTAAGTCAACACCAAACAGAAGTTTAAAATGTGTTATGTTTCGAAGGAAAGTTTTTCCTTACTAAGCTGCAAGGAGCTCCTAAGCCTGGAAGCCATTAAGGTAAGTGTCATTATTGTTGGGCCTCATAAGGCCTGGGCATGAGGTCCAGTGTAACTTCCCAAGCCTAACTTGAGTTTGGTGAGGCCTAATGTAACTTCCTGAACCTAGCTCGAGTTTGGAGACTTGTCTCTGGCTATCCGACCTAGGCCTGCCCCTGCCCAGTCACCAATAATGTGGCAGAATATTATTGGCCCTTGTTCCTTACTCCGCCTTGGCCCATCCCAGGCTTCTCCACCCCATCTCAACCCTATATAGGTCCCTGCTTGATACCATTAAATGAGATCCTGCTTTGACAGACTCCTGACTCAGTGGGTGTGTTTCTCCCCGGTACCCAAAGGGGGAGGGCTGAGTGGCGACACTTATCAGCCTATTCAGCCCCAGGGAGAGTCTGGTGGTTCCGGCTCTGCCCCTGCTCTTTCTGCCAGAAAACGCGGCAGATTGGTGTCTGGTGTGAGAACCTGGCAGCTGTGCTTCTTTATAAAATTAATGACCCCGTGCCTAAGAATCTGAGACTGTCTGAACAACTCACTTCTTACCTCATCTTTCAAGGGTTTAAACAATATATCTAGGATCTCTCTCTCTTTCCTCATTCTTGAAGTAAATCATCTTACTCATCAACTTAATTTATGCCCTTGAGGTATTTGTTGTTTGTGTAAATATTTAGGAATTTATTTGTTGATATGTTAGTTAAAATGAATCAAATGAATACTAATGACTACTAAAATAATGTATAATTCTGGTCTTGGGTATTCATGAATAGATAGCATAGGTCTTTCCTTCGGCTGGTTTAAATCTACCAGAAGGTATAGCATGTGTTCTGAAATGAATGTAATCTTACAAGGAAGCGGGTGCTTCCACACAGAGGGGGTCATTATTCAAGGTGAAATTAGCAATCTGCCAATCAGTACTTAATTCCTACTCATCTCTTTGCCTTGCCAGCAAGAATCAATGAAAAGTGATTACTTTAGAGGAAGATGTACACCTCAAGTCTGAGTAAATGAGATTTTGTTTGTCAAGCAACCTCTGAGTAATTCTTGACTCCAGACACTTTTTCTGTCTCTAGGTATTGAAACCCAGATGACTTCCTGTGTCTTCTTTCAGAAACCAGCTTCCTCCCCTGTGCACTGGGGGAGGTGACCTGTGCAGTGGAGGGGGTGACCAAGAGAGTCCATTCTAGCAACTACCTTAGGCTTTCTGCATGGATGCGCAGAACTTTCAATACTGCCAGGATCGTCCCAAGGTTATCATGGCAGGCTAGGTTTAAAATCTATAAAAGTTATTTTTTATACATTTCTGAGGATTTCAAAAGGGAATTATAAGGTAAAATAAATCCTTAGAAACTTGATGGCTAGGACTTTTTCTTAGGTTGCCAGAGACCTAAGCATTGGACTTCTCTAAGTATTGGGTCTATGAGCTAAGTATTTGACCTCTCTAAGATCTAGATATTGGGTAGTTAAACTAGACTTCTCTAAGTTCTCATGGATTCTACTTTTATGTGATCCTTGCTTTCCCAGCATCATCGTTTTCAGTTCTCTCATGATGATTTGCACCTGTGAAGGTGCTAGGAATATCTGTGCTCCCCATGACTATCACTTCTTCCCACTGCATCAGCCTGAGGGTTCCATCTCTGCACTGCTTCTGGGGCCTTCAGGTCAAGCACAAGCATGGCTGCAATAGGAGTGGAGAGAGCAGCCTCTGTCTTTTCACTCTCTGGTCCAAGGTGGATGGGTTTTTCCATGCTACATTTTCTTTTGACTAATTGCACTAATGGAAACAGTAAATACACTTAGTAGTAATCTATACCATGCTGATGGCAAACACTTGCCAAAGCAAATTATTTGTTTTCTGAAAGGTGAAACCCAAACCCATATTGAGAAAGTGGACATCTCATTAACATGCAAACCCCATTCCCTTCCTATGGAATCAGCTTTTTTTTAAATCATAAATTATATCAAATGTAGGGAATTGAAATAGACTATGATGCTATTTGTTGGTAATTTGGGCTGAGAATATCTGGTAATTTTTTTCTAGGCCTCACCCCATGCCTGCTGTCAGCTGGTATTTTTAGAGAGGTAGAGGTCGAAGTGGTTTTACTCACATGTCTTCAGGTTAGCTTATTGTTATCTGGGTGGGTGACAGGACTGGGCTACATGTCTTTCATCACCTAGAACACCTGTCTCTATCATCCAGAACATGTGTTTGCATGGCTGTACACATTTCTCAGCAAGCCAGCTCGTTTTTTCAGTTCATCTACGTGGCAGCTAACAGTTCCTAGAACATGAAGAAGGCAAGAAAGGTTCCAAGCATAAAGCATTTTCAATTCTATCTTGGTTTCCCATTAACTTAAATACCACTCAGTAGTGAGAGGGACATCACCAACTCAGTTTTAAGGGATAGGCTCTTCTATGGATTAAAGGATCTAAAGCAGAAATTCTCAACTTGTGGGTTGTGACCTTTTTGGGGAGGTCAAATGACCATTTCACAAAGGTCAGATATCACATTATGATTCATAACAGTATCAAAATACAGTTATAAAATAATAATTTTATGGTTGGGAGTCACCACAACACGAGGAACTGTATAAAGTTTACAGCATTAGGAAGGTTGAGAACCACTGTTGAAAGAGGTTTCTGTCCCACCACGTCCCACAGTCATTCAGACCCAAAGAAATACACAGAGGTCTACATTAATTATAAACTGATTGGCCTAGTAGCTCAGGCTTCTTATTAACTCTTATAATTTATATTAGCCCATAATTCTTGTGTGTGTTAGCCACATGGCTTGGTACCTTTTTCGGCAAGGCATTCACATCTTTCTTGCTTTGTGTCTAGTTTCCTGTGTCTGGGTAATGACTGCAGACTGACTTTCTTTCTTCTTCCCAGAATTCTCCTGTTCTCCTTGTTCTGCCTCTACTTCCTGCCTAGTCACTCCACCTATACTTCCTGCCTGGCTACTGGCCAATCAGTGTTTATTTAAAATACAAGTGACAGGGTACAGACAATTGTACAGCAAACCCCAGCTCTAAATGATCTACAAAATTGTTGACAAAGCTGTAGGTGTAGAGAGGGGATGAGGTTGCGACCATTAACAATTCAGGAAGACCCAGTGCTGTGCAGAGTAGAAACTGTTTTGCTTTGCTTTTTTTCTGCTTAGAGTTTACCAGAATAAGAAAACGAACGCATTATAATTTAATGGCTAGCCCTTTCTCTAGTTCTGGAAAAAGCCCAAATGAATAGTTTGTTACTTCTCCAAAATTTTCCTTTTGACGAAGGACAGGGAATGAAATTAGGCACAGAAGAGTGACGGACTTGTTCTCAGCCACTTGTGCTGACAGACCAGACAGTTTGAGTGTGTCAGGTTCTACATGTGACAGCCATGCTCATAATCACCCGAATTAACACTGCACAATTGAAGTCATTCAGTGGAAAAGAGTAGTAACTCTGTTTGATAGTGACTTTCTTCTGTCATTTAAAAAATACTTAGGTAAGCCACAGACTCATATGTAGAACACAGAAAGTTCACACAATTTGAGAGTCCCAGAATGCTTGCATAAGAACTTCCCTCCTAAAACATTTTTTAAAAAGGTAAATGCGTGCCTAGAGAGTGAGGATCTGAGAAATAAAACACATAGATTAAAATGCGGACTTGAAAGCATAGAATCCAGTTCTTTGAAGTGTTTATGAAGGATGTAGAGGAGACGGTAGTCTCGAAGTCGTGAGGTCATAGGAGCTACAGGGAACTTCTGAGAAAGAAGACAGTAAGCTTCTCACTTCTGCCTGTGTACACTCATGTTATCAAATCCTGCACGCACATTTCTCTACATTTGCCATTTAGCTTTTATCTTTCAAAAAGAGTTTGTGACAAATACAAGAGTAAAAATATGTTGCCAAATTGTGCCAGAGCTTGTAAGCTTCACTAATGAAACCACACTTTTTTTTTAAATTAAGCTTTTATTTAGAGGAAATTAGGATTTACTGCTTTGAGTTATTTATTTTGAACATGAAAAATCTATAAGACATACAGTAATGATAGACATACAAATGCGTCAAACCAAAAGAGCGCTATTAGATAGCCCTTTTTCTTGTCAAAGTCAAAAGATACTATTAGGATATGTGTGTGTGTGTGTGTGTGTGTGTGTGTGTGTGTGTGTGTGTGTGTGTGTGAATGAGCAAATGAGACTGTGTCCAATACTTTTGTAGTTTATAATTTGCTGATGTCCACACAAATAGAGCAGGTTCAAAGGTGAAGTAGGAAACAATAAAGGAATAGGAACTAACATGTTTTATGGAGCTTTCTGTTGGAAGGTTCAATCCTATGGGCACATCTGGACCATCTGTGTGCAGAACAAAGCGCCAGCTTTCTGAAGGAAAGGTTCATAGAGGAGATGGAATTTCATGATTTCTTTCTGTGAAAGACAGAGCAAGGTTTGGTTCCGCCAGAAACTCTGGGGTCTTCTTTCTTCTGATAGTGTGGAGAGCAGCCTCGCCTCTGCTCAGGCTTTTTAGCGTCTACACATTGGCATTAAGTTGAAAATGAGTAAGGAGTAGTCCGGTTGGAAAACACAGAGTTACGGCTAAAACTGAGAGCGCGGTGCTGTTGCTTCCTTCTGCAGTTGCCTTCCACACAGCGGCAGGTCTCAGATCCCTGCCTTTCCACCTGTGGGAGGAACAGAGGGCCCTTACAGAAAACTGCGCAGACCACCCTGCAGCACAGGGACTCTATCTTTGAGGATTTGGTTTTTCCACACATCTGTAGGCAGTTCTTGCTTTTATCTTCTCAGCTAAATTAGTTCCTACATGTTAAAAAAGGCGGGGAGGAGGGGGAGGCGAGGAAGTGGTGAACCACCCCCACGGAAGACTTCATTTGGTTTTTAAATATGGGTTTGTTCCGATCCTGTTGTGGTTATCATCGGAGACAATCTTAGCACATTGAGCTATGTGTTTTTCAGAGGAAGCGCTTAAGGACGAATTCTGCAAGACTTGCAGGCTGCACTTAAGCCCTACACATTGTTGTTAAAGGTCAGGGTATGTTTTGTGATTAACTGTGAGAGGATTCTTGGGGAATCCGAGTGGCAGGGATTAATAATATAACCAGGGCATGTGTTCCCACACTTCCTTGTTCCTACAACTTAACTATCCAATCATCACTGAATGTTTTCTGTACTTCATTTCTTCAACAGAATTCTTGTTAGAAATTCCCAGTTACCAGTGGGTACAAACAACAACACAGTGTTATCATAGTGCAAGAGGACTGATGAATGTCTTCCTACTCCTTCCTAAGTGACAGATTCTGGGGCTTATATTTCCAACACACAAAATTCTTCAGTAAAATAAATATTAGTTTGTCCAGGCCATGCATTATTGGAGTAAACTTATCTCTTAATGTTATATTTTAATTTGAGATCCCACACTGTTTTAAAAAGTCTAAATAGGTCTATTGGTGTTTTGACCATGAGAATGATATTAGTTGATTGAATTGAAAATTTCATAATTTGACTGTAATGTTTAAACACTTATTTTTCATTTTAGATTGTTTTTGTTGGTTAATTTCTCTTCAAAGAACCAGATTTTCTTTTTTTTACCATGTAAAAAAAAAATCAAGTCATTTAAACAACATGACTTCTTCAGCTCCCAAAACTGAGCTCTATAACTTCTAGGTTATAGAGAATATTGTAGCCACAAAACTTATTGTTTTAAAAAACTACTGATATCAATATTTCCTAAAATGTCTATTCCAAGAGAGTGAAAGAAAATTGACAACCTGAAATCTCCAGTAACTAACCAGCCTTTACAAAAGCAAGCATCACAGGGCTAAACACACAGACCACCAGCAATGCTGTTAAGTGTAGGAAAAAGGCCATTTGTTCTTGCTTAAGCAAGCAGGAAGAACCTCTCCCAATACTGTATTACACTTAATAAGCTCTTTATTGCCCGGTCAATGTGCTAAGTGACTTACAACTAGAGTCTTAATCAATGGGTCACTGTGGTGGATAATGACATGATCTACATACACGTCACAAATTAGGCCATTTGAACACAGTGCAACTGACTTTCTTGTCTTTGAAACAATGATTAAACACAGACAGTGCCTACCCTGTATATTTGATCTGTCATATGATAGTAAAAGTTAATGTGCACACTGTCAAGTTTTGTGTAGTTGTACTGCAATTTCACAGATGTTCTGCAGACCTCTGCTCCACTGCCTAAGAATATAAGCACATGCTTATTCCTCCTACATTCTATGAAGTCACCGTGCTGTTTATAGAGTGGCTCCTGGTCCGCCCTTCCCAAGCTGCAAAGCTGAGAAAGTAGATATGTGCCTGTTTCAGATTTTTCAAAAAGTTTCCCTGTTGTAAAATGTTCTTTAACAACCCAAACACAGGGTATTATTCAAGAATCGTTAACTACGATAATTATTATTATCATTCTTAATTTTTTTAAAAAAAAAAAGAGAACAGAAAGTGCTGATGAGGTCTCTGTTCCTTGGAAGGCAGGAAGGCACTTGGAAAAACAGAGTAATGGTTATATTAAGGAATGGGGAAGGCTGCCTCTGCTTCCTTACAAGCCTCTGGGTTTGAAAGCTACACACCTTCCTTAAAGGCAGGCTTCCTCTGTTGCTCCGGTAGATTTTTGCCCCACACAGCCCCTTCCGAAGCTCAGCATTCTGGCTATAGCTGACTGCATGCCCCCCACCCCCATACACACACCATAGTTCAAAACTCAGCATCCTGCTTTCTCTTTGTGATATATTACACCACTATTCTCACTTCCTGTGTTATTTCTTCATTTTTAATCTGTCAGTGATAAAAATAGCATTTAACATTATTAGTTTCCTTATTTTATTAATATTTAATTTTATTTATGTTTGTATTTGATTTTGGTTAAATTACCTAAAAAACTCCTTAGAACAAAAATAACATTTCTTATTTGATGGCTGTAAAGGACAGAACTGAGTGCCAATAATCAATCACTCGGAATTATAGCAAATATAGAAGTCCTTTCAGCCTTTCCATTCTAGGTGGTTTCCCCGCTGTGTTGTCTAGGCCTCCCAATGGAAAGGATTGCTGGGGTTCTGCTTGCTGTTTTCTTATTGAGATGTCGCCTCTTCTTATCTCAGGTTCTTATCCTGCCCTCCTTCCAAGAAATGAGTGGGCAGACATTGAAAAGCAAATAGTGAGAAGTTACTTTCATTTAAAAAACAGGGCAGGACAAAATGGGAAGTAGAAACTCAAAAGACCACCAGTGGAAGCAGAGCGGCCACCAAGAGAAGTGGCGACCGTTACAGCTCAGGGTCAACCTGAAGGTGCCAGCCGAGAGACTGACAGCAAGCGTCACAGCTCTCAGTGTCTTGAGAGGCTGACAAGTGCGGAAAGTGACCCAAGGCAGAACAGCTGTGGCAGGTCTCAAAACAAGTACCCTGCCTGCTGCTGAAACCCAAAGCAGGAAAAGCGGTTCTTGAGGCAGGAGCAGTGCCTCCTGGAATAGGAACAGCGAGGACTGGAGTGAGCTCCCTTACACGTGGATTTGCTGCTGGTCTCCGGGGGATTTCAGTAATATCTACCTTTGAGAGTGTTTGGGAGCCAATCTCCATCCCTAGTCAAAGGCAGGAGTTGGCAGAGATGACTCAGGACCAGGTCAGCCCTAATTCTGTGGGTCTGAATGCGTTCAAATGAGATGTGAAATATTATAAATCAGAAATCAAACCAGGAAGGGAAAGAGAAAATGCTTCAAAACCTGAGCTATTCTCAGTCAGGGCTTCTGCTCTGTCCCCTGTCTCCATTCCTAGACCACACAGCCGAAGAGGGAAAGTGGAAGCAGAACGGTGGGACAGACTCTGCTGGATTTCCCATCAAACAGCCTGTGATGCCTGGAGGTTTGAGCTGTGTTCTTCCTGGAGCTGGCCCTCTTGCCTAAAGGCGGCTAGGATGAAAGTTCTTATCTTGCCCCTCCCAAAGTCCAGTTGAAAAGTGGGAGGAGTGAGGATATGAGCAAAGTGGTCAAGACCATGATGGGGACACACACTGAAACCGTCTACCTGAGCTAATGGGAGCTCACCAACACCAGTCGGACTGAGAAGGAACAAACATAGGATGAAACTAGTTCTTCTGAATGTGGTTGACGGTTGCATGGCTGGGGCAGACTGTGGGGACACTGGCAATGGCGCCAGGATTTATCCCTACTGCTTATACTGGCTTTTTGGGAACCTATTCTCTTTGGATGGATACCTTGCTCAGCCTAGATATAGTAGGGAGGGCTTTGGACCTTCCTCAAAGCAATGTCCCTTACCCTCTCTTAGGATTGATGGGGGTGGGGTGGGAGGGTAAGTGAAGGGAATGGGAGGAGGGGAGGAAGTAGGAACTTGGATTGGGTATGTATAATGAAAAAAAGTTTGTTTTCCTTTTATAAAAATAAAAAGAAAGAAAGCTCTTATCTATGCCTGGGGTCCTCCAATGCCACAGCAGCCTCTGAGGTGGCGCCAGTGTCGGATCTGAAGATGGGTTTCTCTCATCGCTGCTGTGAGGGTTGAAGGTCCAGTTACCTTCGCCTCCATGGTTCTGGAGCTTTGGCTCTTCACAGCTCAGATTATTGTTGGAAAGGCTTTGCTGTTGCCACAGGCTAGGATGGTCATGGGCCCTCTTGCTCCTGTCATTATGGCTTCACGGCTGGTCTGTCACGGTCTTTGTGCCTCCTTTATCCATGTTTTATAAATTCACTCTTTCTTTCCCTTTTCTAGTTTCCATTATTGGTCAGATCCTTATTACAGCCAACCCGAGTCAAGAATTTACACTTCTATCTAATATGTATAGGTTAAGCAATTCTTCCCCGAATCTGACAGGCATAGTTTCCTCAACCCTCTTACCCTGTTACCACAAAAACTACAAAGTCCCTTCAGCCTACCAAGTCCAAGCTGTTTGGACATGTAACACACCTGGGACTACCTGGCCCATACATGAAATTTTCATAGCTCTCTCACAATGCAGTTTACACTGCTCAGGTATATTTCCCTTCATTTTACTCTCCGCCTATTCCAAACTCAGCTCTCTCATCTACTTGATTTGAACTAATTTGGGGATCTGAGACTGTCTTGGTCGCCAGCCTTTCTCTGTGCTTGAGCTACACCCCGTGCCCTTGCTGAATCATCTTACGTGACAACCGGTGATCTTTCACAAGTGCGTACAGGATAACCATGCATTCTCTAACTTAACTCTTAATTATTTTAAATTATTGTATTCCTTTGCCCCCTTCAGCATGTAGAAGGCAATTTACCTTAGTGTTCAGATGGGATGTAATCTATTATGTAGCTATTATTTGGTGTTCTAGAAGTATTCTATTTCTCATTTATAGTCTTCCTTACTATCAAAGTCTTCTGCATTTTGATAGTAGGAAAAAAATGTTTAGTCTCCCAATGCTTGGTTTGACTTTTGATAAATGAAGAGGAAATTCTGGGCAGAATGCTAGGTCTTTAACTCCCCCTCCCTTTAATTCCTTCCACCCCAGTTCCTGTCATAAATAAAATTGCTAATAGTGACTCATAGAATTCTTCGTACATAAGGAAATACCTCTCCTCTGGTCAGATAATGCTACTTTAAAGAAGAACACCAGCTAAGTCAAGTGCAATGTTCACTAGGAGTCTAGAATTCCAGAAGCCTGTCCCTAGATTCTCGGAGCACAACTCTGGACAATTAAAATACATCAAAGTGGGTTACAAGGGCAGAACTCTAATTGAGTTTCCTTCTTACCACCTGCGTAGAATATTGTCACCATTGTGGGGGGGTCACTGGCTTGTGTCTTTGTTCTCTGTTTAGTGGAATGTCTCTGGGATGGGCTTGGTATGACTTTGTTCATTTCTGTCTGTCACCTCCAGAAGCCCTGATGTGTTTGTTTTATCTGAGACCGTCTACTACCTTGCTAAGTCTGGCTTCCTGTTCACAGTTGACCTCTTGTCTCCTGGACCCAACTCAACTGGAGGAAAGTCAGCTGAGAGCCTGAGAGTCTGCTGAGGTTTTAATGACTTCCTCCAGCATCTCCACTTACTCTTCGATGCTGACATCAGCTGGACCACAGAAGAATGGATAATGAATGTAGGTATGTAAACAAAAGTCCAGCTCTTAGTTGACTTTCACAGTCACTCCTGAGGGAATAACTCTTCCTTATTCTTATGAGAATTTTGAAGAGTTTTCTTTCATACCCATGCCTAACCTTTGTTACAAGTGAGCCCTAAAATAATGTTTTAATTATTTGTATGAATGTGTGTATGCATGCGAGTATGCACACTCAAGTGTGGGTACCCACAGAAGGTGGAGGCACAGGATTCCCTGAAGTGAGTTACCGCTATGGCTGCTGGGAACTGAACTTGGGTCCTCTGTGAGAACTGCATGAGCATTTAACCTCTGAACCATTTCTTCAGCCCCAAGAGATTGCTTTAAATGGAGTGGTATCTGTTGGAGCATCATGGTGCTTGAAGTACTTTTTGATGTTTCTCCCACATACTTATATCTCTGAGACATCACAGGCAACCTCAGATACAATGGGCCAGGCTCCAGGGATTGGAGGGTGAACCAATCCTCCAGGAAAACAGTGTGTGCAATGCAAAAGCAAGAAGCACCTCACATATGCAGATGCTGCCACAGCCCCATCAACCTGAGAATTGCGTCTCAAGTTTGGGTTCAGGAAAATTACAAAACTACCACTACTGTTGCTGTGACTCTAAGTACACTGACAGTTGAATGTCAAGTTGGTTTACTCATTGTGTGTGGCATTCTTTCCTTATGGATCAAAACTTCTTTAGCATCATTCATTTTCTTAGTCTAATTTCCTGGTGTCTTTCCAACAGAACTGCACATCAGAACTCTGGAAATCTGGCTTTCTTTCCAAAACCATAGTTTTTTTTCTTTCTTCCTTCTTTCTTTCTTTCTTTCTTTCTTTCTTTCTTTCTTTCTTTCTTTCTTTCTTTCTGAGGGATAAAAAATAATAAAAAATTTTAAAAATTGCCTGAATGAATAAAACAGATTTCAGGACCCTTTCTTGTCATCTGACACAATAAAGAAATGGTTCAAAAGTTTGCAGTTACATATACATTAACACCATGATGTTAAAGTGGTAACAAAATTCTCAAATTGGTATAAGCGTACAGTGTGTGTTCTTTATTATATATATTATGAAGTCTTAGGAGAGGCAGTATTTTTCTTTAAATTAGTGACAAAATGCCGATCAGCCTTACAAGGTTTGTAAGCTTTAAAACTTAGTTCAGAAATGTGTTACAGTGTCATGCATTAAATTACAGATCTGGAAGGCATTCTTTGTGGTTCTTCTGAACCATAAGAAGTAAATGTGATAATGAAACATTGTGGATTCTGGAACGCTCTGCTTCAAATTGTGTATTGATCATATAATGCTAAGGAGGTCCATGTTTTATGAGATCTTCCGACTGACTTAGAGGTTGACATTTCTGTCTTGCATGAGGTATTTTACTGCTTCAGTCTCCTGTGAACTTTTTCACTTCTCAGTCTCTTTTGGGTTTTTTTTTCTTTTTTGAATTTCAAAGTTCCGTTCTGAAATATTTCAGGAAACAAATCCATTTAGACATTTAAAAATGGCATCACACTAGAGCTTCAGTCAGGAAGTCGTATCCCAGGACATCTGTAGAGTGTGACCTTTAGATAAGACTGATTGGAAAACAGCTGAAAATCCCAAATATTGCTTGTCTTAAAAAATAATTAATATGCATTTCATGTTTTTTTTTAAATAAATTGAGTTTTCTGGTTTAGGGATATGATTGCTCAGCCAGTGAGGTGCTTACTTTGTAAAACAAAGACCCAAATTCCATTGCTAGCAACCTTGTGGAACACAGGGTGTGAAGACAGTGTGCTGTGGTCCGTGCTCCAGACAGATAAGTCAAGAGGATCCTCAAGGCTCTCCTGCTCTGCCCTAACTAGAGTTAGGGCCCAGCCAGAGGCCCTCCAGGGCAGCTCCTGAAGAAGGATATCAATGGATGGTATCTAGTTTCCACATGCATGCGCACGTTTGTGTGTGTGTGTGTGTGTGTGTGTGTGCATGCACATGCACACAACAAAATTTTGGTTGTTTCCTCATCTTGATTATTGTGAATAGTTATACAGCATAGAAAATAGTACTAAAACCATTGTATTGTACACTTGAGGTTTATAAAGAGAGAAGATATTCATTGATCTTACAATACAAAATAACATATGCGTATACAGCACAGGTAGCCATGTGAAACTATGGACACATTAGACAGCTTAACCCTAGTAATCAGCACACTATGCATACATGTCAAAATTTTATGCTGTGTACTTTAGAAACATATGCTTTTTATTAAAATATATTCCTGGAGAATAATGATATATCTTGCTGCTATTTTTAGTATTTGTAAAACCCTTCTACTTTTTAGCTGGGCTGTGGTGGCACACGCCTTTAATCCCAACACTCAAAAGGCAGACGCAAGTGGATCTCTGGGAATTAGAGGCCAGCCTGGTCTACAAAAGCTAGTTCCAGGACAGGCTCCAAAGAAAGCTACAGAGAAACCCTGTCTCAAAAAAACCAAACCAAACCAAACCAAAACCCTTCTATTTTTAACGACTGTATAGTATCCCACTGCATAGAAGTACTAGACTTTTCCCACCCTGTTGATAGTTTAGAAAATTCAAGTATTTTGAGCTTACAGTGCTTCTGTGAATAAACATGGTTTATCACACACAAATGAGCATAAGTTCAATTTATCACACACAAATTAGCATAAATCTTCAGAAGTAGAATTTCTGAGCAAAAATTACCTAAACAACAACAACAAAAATCCCAATTGCATTTTGCGGCTTGATGTCTTGCTATCATACAGTCTCAACACCAGTGAGCAGTATTTCCTTATTATCTTTCACACAGACTATTTTCTGAGGCTTAGTGGTTTTCTTAATATACTAGGTGAGAAGCTGATTTTCCTTGTTTTAAGTTACTCTTCCTATCATACAGTTAAGGGTCATTTGCATTTTATTTTATATTACCATTTATTAGAATATCCTGAGAACTGTCTATCAGGTCACTGGATTTTATTTTAGACTACCATTTATTAGTATATCCTGGTAACTGTCTATCAGGTCACCATATCTTCTGACTGCTTTTTAGAATGTTCATACTATGGATACTGATCTTTGTTTATATGTTGCAAAGTATTATTTTGTCATTTGTTTTGTTCTATTTATAAAATTAAACATTTCCTATTCCTTGTGCACGTACTTACCAGTATTCTCTTTTCCTCTTTCCTCTTTTCTTGCATTATTTGCCATTATGTCTTCTTCATAATAAGATAAAGGAAAACATTTTCCTGACTTAACATTAGGAAATCTTGTTCAAAAAGAACCAAAATAGAGACCCCCAAAGAAGTGAATAATGAGTTGACTATCGCAATTTAAAGCAGGCACTATGACAAGTTACACATATGCTATCAGGATGCCATGCAAGACTTAAAATTATGCATAGTTTGTATATTTCATGTAACATTAAAAGATAAAAAGTGGTATAGAAAAAAACTGCCTCACATGAAGTGAATAACATACTTGTTTGTCAGAAGCTTAAAAGAATTTTAAAATGATAAAATATGAAAAAGACCACCAGTTTTGAAAAGAGTGGACAAAGATTTGAACAGGCAAGTTCACAAAGGAGGAAATTCAAATGGACAGTTAATGTACACATGGGTGAACCACACTGACCTAGAAATGCAAACTTGAGCACAGGGGTCAAATTTCCACTCGGTTTGCAAAAATCAAAAAAGTTTGAAAACATCACATTCAGGATGTCTGATATCCTTGTAGATGCCACCAACAGCAGTGTGAGCTTTGATTCCCTTATCGGTGTATGGGGAGGCATAAGCCTTTCGCTGCACTCCAGGTAGATATTTGTGAGCTACGCGGTTGTGAATTTCACTTTTTTTATCTGAGGAGCACTCAGCTGCTCTAACACGTTGATTAAGTGATGTTTTTCCACAGAGACATGAGAGGTTATCATTGGGTGTATTTAGCTCTGTTCATTTAATGCAGGGCATACAGTTTTAGACTGTGTGATAATATTCTGTGTGTTTAGGATAGCCACTGTTGTTGAGTCACGGGGCATTCCTAGGCAGCAGCTGTTTCCTGCTGGTCATGTTCTGGTTAAGCAGAGTGGGTGGTCACCACACGGGATTCTCTGGGCTGTTGCAGAGGCAGACTGTACCTACAGATATTCCTTCCAGTATCACCCTTCTGTGAGCCCCCTCACCTATCACCCACTGCCGTGACTGTGCCTTGAACTGCGGCTGGCTTGTTCTTCTGCTCCTGTGCACTGAGATTAGGGTTTCTCGGGTTCATGGTGAGTCTTCTCTTCTTTTCAGAAAGCTGTGTTTGGGCTAGTGTACTTTGCGGAATGCTCAGCAAACCCTGCTTCTGTGACTCCTCATTCACTCCAGAATTTTTACCTCATCTTATTTTTTTTCTCATAATTTAAGATTGTACTTGGGAGTCTACAACTTACATGTTTTATTGTTTTTTGAAATATAAAAGTGGGACTTGTAAACTCTGGGTTGGTGTACACTTTGGAAGAGCAGGTGGAAGTGATGAGAGCGAGTTCATTGGAAACGCCAGTGTGACTCTGCACAACGTCTAGGTGGCAGGGATTTCAGGTCGGAGTGTGGAATGTTTCATTGCACTGAATGCTGCTGGAGGCTTTGCCATGCCTGGTCTCTTTCTGCAAACCTTCCCCTGAGACTTTCTCCCTCTCAAACATGTGTCTGGAGATCTTTGTGGACAGTACTTTTTGTTGATGCTCTCTCCCTCCCGCAGTGCCTGACATTTCCTGTGCCAGCACCACCCCGCGGTCCTGCTCCAGCTCCCATTGTCTTAGACCACAGCCTCTGTAGCTAGAGAATGGGCAGTGCGGCAAAGACCGCACTTTGTGAATAGCGTGGTGCTTGAATGTTTTCCAAAGAGCCAAAAGGTGAAGGTTTGTTCACCAGGCTGAGGTGCCACTGGGAGGCAGATTTTGTTTTGTTTTGTTTTTCGAGACAGGGTTTCTCTGTAGCTTTGGAGCCTGTGCTGGAACTAGCTCTTGTAGACCAGACTGGCCTCAAACTCAGAGATCTGCCTGCTTCTGCCCCTCGAGTGCTCCGGGGCGTGATAAAAATTCCCAGAACTCAGCAGGAAGAGGCAGGCAGATCTCTGGGTTCCAGGACAACCTGGTCTACAGAGTGAGTTCTAGGCTACACAGAGAAACCCTGCCTCAATAAACAAAACAAAACAGAATAGAGCAGAAGACTTTGAACCTAGGGGGTGGAAGTTAGGTCTCTGGCGCTGTACCCTCCTTGACATTTGCTTGTCCGTTATTTCCTGACTGAGATGAGGTGAACAGGTCGTATAGGGAGACGTGGACAAAATCTTACTAGCCAAGCCTTTTCAATGCCTCCCTTCCCCCTTGAAGTTGATCTCAGGCATTTTGCCGCACTGATAGGAAATGACCATCTTATTCTCCTAAGATGCATTATGACAACTGTGCTGGTCGACCAAAGTAAGTAGCTGTCACTGAGAGTGCATTTGGCGTTGTCCATCAGAAGGCACAGATGCTCTCGAGAAGAACAATTCTGCTAACACTGATAGAATCCAGAGTGTGATTTGTAGGAATGTTTGCTTGGCGGTGACGAGGGAAATGTGGCCCTGAGGTGCTTATGGCACCAGGCAGAACTGCTCCGTGTGTTGTTAGACGGCTTAACCGCTCTCTTCACAGCTGTGATATAGAATGGAAGGCTCTGAAGGTCAGCTTCTCATAAACTGGATTCCAAAATCTTACATTATTTTCTGGGGAGGGAAACACTTACCAAGCAAACAACATCTAGAGAGGAGTGACAGGGTGTTTAAGAATAATGGCTCTCAAATTTCCTAACGCCGAGACCTTTTAATACAGTCGCTCATGCTGTGGAGCCCCCCCAACAGTAAAATAATTTTTTTGTTATTACATAACTAACTGTAAATTTTCTACTGTTATGAATTGAAACAGAAATATCCATATTTTCCAATGATCTTAGGCAACCTCTATGAAACGGTTGTTCTACCCACAAAGGGGTAGAGAACCACTGCTTTAGAGGGCTTGGGGACTTCTACAAGAAAGGTGTTGTGAAATATTTCAAATATTTAGTTTAGAGAATAAAATCCTAACTGCAAATAAGAATGAATAACTAAGAGTCTTATTAGCTCCAAGTTCTTCAGCATGGCCAAAGACATAGATTCTAGAATAATAAGGTCAGGGCCCTACTGGAGTCCTTAGAGTTAGTGTGAAGGATGTGACAGCTTTTGGGTAGGAGTGGGTGTGTGTTGTGTGTTGTATGGTGAGGGACCCTCTCCAGGAGGCAGCATTGGAACAAAGACAGGGATGAGCATGTGCAAAGTGTAGGATTCATATTCCAATACATTCCACCTTTTAAGAAAGACCAGGTAAGAGCTAGGAATGGTCCTCTTTGACCATATGCACAGGTACTATATACATACATACGCACACACACATATATAATACACACAGATATATACTATATGTATGTGTATACTGTATACTCACATATATAGGTGGTGTGGGAACTCCTTCTGTATATGTGCTGCTTTTATTAGTCAATGAATAAAGAATCTACCTTGGCTTGTGATAGGGTAGAGTAGAGCTAGGGGAAAACTAAACTGAATGCTGGGAGAAAGAAGGCGGAGTCAGAGCGATACCAAGTAATTGCTGCCAGGGACAGATGAGGTGGAACCTTGCCCGTAGGCCACAAACCTTGTGGTAAAATATAAAATAATAGAAATGGGTTAAATTAATATATAAGAGCTAGCCAATAAGAAACTAGAGCTAATAGGCCAAGCAGTTATTTAATTAATACAGTTTCTGTGTGGTTATTTCAGGGCTGAGAAACTGGGAACAAGCAAGCATCTCCAACAACAAATTGGCACTCCAATGTGTGCTAACTAAATCCACTTAGAAACCTGAGAGGGCTTGGAAAGGATTTCTAGACACTAAAAAACAAAATATAGCTGCATTTTTTTCCCCCAGATGGGCTCTGCTTGCTGGCAGTGTGCCGCAGTTCCTTTAAGAGAGGTCTTCCTGATTCAATGGTAGTAGCAAAAAAAAAAAAAAAAAAAAAAGTGTGGTTTCAAAATGGCTTCCTGGGCCATGTTGCCAGCATAAATTCTGGCTCTTTCAGGAGGCTAAGAACTTGAATGGGGTTGTGAATAGCATATTACAAACTGCTTAATGGTGTGACATAGACCTGTTGTATACCTGGAACTGGGGCTGTGAGCATGGCTCGCAGAGGTGGTGAACATGCCTTGGCCATGTTGGGTTGGCCAGAGCCAAAAGGCAAAGCAGCCTTGTTCCTAGTAAGGCTGTTTAACATTTTAAGAAGTGTTCCTGGATGGAAAAGATTTCAGATACACAATAGGACAGATTCAGATATTAAAGTCCTCTAAACAAGACACACTATGTTTAAAAATGTACAGATTGGAAGAGTGAAGAAAAAGAGTAAAGAGACAGTAAATGTGATATAAAAGAGTATAGACAGTCATAGAGTAAAGGACTAAAGATAATAAAATAAATATTAAGCTTGTAGAAAAAGTAATAGAGTAAGAACAATTAGCCATGTAAAGATAGAATATACACAGAGAGTCTGGATTATGTATACTATTGTGTATTTTTTTTTAATTTTTTGACTATGAAGGAACTAAGTACAGAGAGACATTTCCTTGTACAGGATGTTAAGCTAAACCAACCTATATATTTTAAAGATATCTTGTTCCCAAAATTTGGGTCTAAGGATTTGTTGCTTTAGAAAAGAGGTTCTGCTTTTGTTTCCACAGAGGATGAGAACCTGTGGAAATCTCCCAGACTAATGTGGTTTGATGGACCAAGACCTCCCAAAAGGTTGCCATAAACACCCCCCAAAATTATTTCACCCAACAAAAAGCAGGAAGCAGTTTGGAGAGAACTATGTGCAAATGCCCAAATATTGTTTATAAATGTTTGTTTACATTTAAAGGGGGATATGCTATAGAGATTTGCTTTGGTATGGATCTTGGTCTATTGATACAAATGTAAGGTCAATTTTGTTATATTGTATATTTCTGCTCTTGATTAAGGTATTGCGTTTGTGCAGCTCATTTAAAATGTAGTGTATAATTTGGAAATATAGGTTAATAGAGAGTCATCTCTAATAGTCAAGCTTGTAGTCATGTCAGTTAAGTTTTCTAGATATCCCGAGATATATTTCAGTTAGATAGGTATTCTTCAAATCTTTCAGAGGTCTTCAGAATATGGCATTTAAAATGTTTTTAAGAAGTTAGGACTTTTCATGACAGTGAGACACATCTACTCCTGGCATCACTAATTACTTCAAGGGAAAGATGGACATTGAAGAGGCTCCTCATGGAGTTTGTTAGTGATTTGGGCAAGAACCTGCTTTTGCCTGGACTGCTTGATGAACTGGACATGCATGACCCACAGAGAAATGACTGCTGAACTTGTCTAAAGGTGAGATCATCCTTCGGGGTTTCTGCTTCATGAAAGAGTCTGCCAGTCATTCTGTAGGAAACAGAAGAAAATGACTGAGAAACTGCCAATATAGACAGAACTGTCTTTGAAATTTTCTGCTTCATGGGAAAATCTGACAGATACTATGGACTAGTAGGCTGAAGATGGATGCTCCAACAGTACAGGAGAACTTTGGGTGACTGTCCAGGCAACACGATGTCTCTGTCATTCTAGAGGTTTGGAAGTTTCTTACAATGCACGTCCTGTTAACTTAGGTAATATTATATCCTTCTGGAGTCTTTGATGGCGTTGAAGAGTAGATAGTTATAATTATAGTTTTCCTTAGTTATGATAAAAGATAAAGTAGATATAAATATTATAACTGTAATTCTTGCTTGATACCTGTTTCATGTAATTTTTCTGTGTTAAAGTTAAAACCTTCCTATTTATTTAAATAGAAAAGGGAAGGTGATATGGGATTACCCTCTGTATGCTGTGAATACCTTTGGTTAATAAAGAAACTATTTTGGGCTTGCACACAACAGAGTAGAGGTAGGTGTAGAAAGCTAAACTGAATGCTGGGAGAAAGTAGATGGAGTCAGGGAGATGCCATGTAGCTACCAGAGGGAAAAGATGTGAGCTGTGAGCTGGAACTTTGCTGGTAGGCCACAAGCCTTGTAGTAAAATATAAAATAATGGAAATGGGTTAAGTCTAGATGTAAGAGCTAGCTAGTAATATGTTTAAGTGATTGGCCAAGCAGTGATTTAAATAATATAGTTTCTGTGTGATTATTTCAGTTCTGGGCAGCCAGGAACAAACAAGCAGCCTCCTAATACATATAGGTATATACATATTATAATATATATTATACATTACACACATATGCAATATATATGTAAAATATGAAAATAAAGCTAGCCTAGTGTTTGCTAAGATGCATTGTGAAAACAGAGTGGGATGACCAAGCAAGTTGAGAAATGCTATGATTGAGACTCCCTGTTTTGGAGTGTTGTTGATACACTCAGTAACACACCATTAGAGAAAACTGATTCTCTCTTTGCCAGTGGGATCTTTGCAAATTAGATAGGGGTGCAACTTTGTGGACTCTTTCCTTTCTCAACACTTCAGTGCTGGGCTTTTGTCTTTTGAATCTATGCAGGTTTTACATGTAAATTCATATGTGCATCAGTTCTGTTGTATCTGCAAGACTATTTCCTTGTAGTCATCTACCACCTCTGGTTCTTCCAATCTTTCTACCTCCTCTTTTGTAGCCTTCAGTGTGTGTGTGGGGGGGGGTAGGTGAGTGATGAAGACATCCAATTTAGGATTGGGTGCTCCAAATTCGATCACTCTCTGCATATTCCAAGTTATCCAGTTATGGGCCTCTGTGTTAGTTCCCATCAACTGCAAGAAGCAACTTCTCTGATGAAGGCTCAGTGATGCTCTGGTCTATGAAATAGCGATATTTCATTAGGGGTAATTTTATCATCATGTTTATTTAGCAGAACAATTATAGTAGGTTTCCCATAGGCCTCTAACCTATGTAATCTCAGATTCTTGGCTACTTTAGCAGTATAAGCTATTGATTCCATCCCATGGAGTGGGCCTTAAAGCCAATCAAAATGGCTGATTACTCCCATAACATTTGTGCCACTATTGTACCAGTGTATCTTGCAGAGAGCTTTCTGTTGTAGGCTGCAGGGTTCGTAGTTGTGTGATATTGATAATTACTGTTCTGCTTCAGTAATGAATGTTAGTCAGTACGTATGCTGGCTAATTTTCATGTTAACTTGACACAAATCAAAGTAGTCATAAAGGAGCAAACGTCAACTGAGAAGATGTCTGCATAAGATCTGGTTATACACAAGCCTGTAAAACATTTTCTTAAATACTGATTGGTGTGGGAGGGACTGCTCCATTGTGGGTGGTGCTGCTCCTGGCCTTGTGATTGCAGTTGCTGTAAGAAAGCAGGCTGAGCAAGCAGGGAGGAGCAAGCCAGTAAGCAGCACTCCTCCATGTTTTCTGCATCAGTTCCTGCCTCTGGGTTCTTGCCCTGTTTGAGTTCCTGTCCTGACTTCCTTCATTGAAAAACAGTGATGTGGAAGTATAAGCGAAATAAACCCTTTCTTTCCAGAGTTCCTTTGGTTATGGTTCTTCATCACAAAAATGGTGACCCTAATGAAGACAGTAGGGTTGAAGCTTGTAGTTGGGCACCAGCTCGATCTCTCCATGCTCAATGGCATAAGAAAGGGTTGTACTCAGTAAGTGTTGTAATTCAGACCTTGCATCAGGTTGCAAAGAGCTTTGGAAATAGCTTATTGTTGTTGTTGTTATTGTTGTTATGGTGGGCTTTTTGTTTCCTTTTTTTTTGGTATTTTAAAAATTATTTTTGCTTGTTTGATTCTCAACTTTTGTTTTATTTTTTAAATAGTGGGGAAGGTGTAGAAAAGTGGGGGTAGACCTGGGAGGAATTGGGGGAGAGGAAAAACATGATCAAAATATATCGTGCAAAAAGTTTTAAATTAAAGAAAAATTTAAAAAAGAAGTCAAAGAACATAATCAAGGCTTGCATGTATGCAATAAAAAAATCTCCATACAGACTCGTGGGACATAACTACATCCTGTAGTTATCCAAGGTAAGCAGCGATTTACTAACAGATAAAGAAAATGTGGTGAATCTTCACAAAGGACTGCTACTCATCACAAAATAAATCACACCACTGCAGAACAATAGATGGAAGAAGGGGTCCCCAGGTTAAATGAATTAAACCAGCCCACAAATGCAAGTGGCATATGCTTTTTCTTGTATATACAATATATTCACATAAATGTATCTGCTCTATACTTTATTATTTTAATTTGTTTTTCAATTTCATACATGATATAAATGCATTCTAATTTTTCTCTCTCTCCCTCTTCCTCTCCCTTCCTTCTCCCCTCTTTCTTCTTTCCTTCCTCTTTCTCTCTCTCTCTCTTTCTCTCTCTCTCTCTCTCTCTCTGTGTGTGTGTGTGTGTTGGGAGACTATTTGAGAAGAAATACTATGGGTGGAAGAAGGGACAGACAATGGTGGATTGGATGAATGTGATAAATGTGATAACAGCACATTGTATACATGTGTGGACAGGACAAATTGAAACCTACTATGTTGTAGGTTCATATATGATATCATGATTCATATATGATATTGAAAATTTTTATTGGAAAGATGGTTATCTTTCATGTCAAACTGTCATGTATAGTTGAGGGAACTGTTTCTATTACTTATGTATTGACAGCCTTTGAGCTGTGGCAGAATGTAGGGTACAATGGCTCAAATGCAGGGTGTTTTTTTAATACTGTCTTCCTAGATACCTTAGTTACTATTCTATTGCTATGAGGAGACATCTTGTCTAAGGTAAAGAAAGCATTTAATTGGGGGCTTGCTTACAGTTTTAGATGGTTAGTACATGATCATATAGGGAGGCAGACAAGAATAGCACTGGCACAGTACCTGAGATCTTTACATTGGTCCACAGACTGCACACAGAGTGAAACTGGGCCTGCTGTGGGTTTTTGGAACCTCAGAATCCACTCCCAGTGACACACTTTCTCTAGCAAGGCCATAACTTCACCAACAAGGCTGTACTTCCCAATACTTCCCAAACCGACCCAATTTCTGGGTACACATGTTCAAATACATGAACCTATGGGAGCCATTCTCATTCACACCACTGCAACAATGCACCACTGAACAATGAGCCCATGGGAACCATTCTCATTCACACCACCACAACAATGCATCACTGAACAATGAGCCTATGGGAACCATTCTCATTCACACCACCACAACAATGCATCACTGAACAATGAGCCCATGGGAACCATTCTCATTCACACCACCACAACAATGCATCACTGAACAATGAGCCCATGGGAGCCATTCTCATACACACCACCAGAAAAATGCATCCCTGAACAATGCTTTTTGTTGTTTAGGTTCAGCAATGACTCACATGATTCTGTTCATGATGATCTGTCCTTCTGTGGTGATTTTTTTAAAATTTATTTTTATTGAAAATAGATTTTCATGTAATATATTCTTATGGTTTCTCCTCCTCCAACTCCCATCCCTCAGATTCTCATACCTCCTTACCCACCCAAATCTCTCTTCTCATTAGGAGATGAAGAGATATCTAAAACAATAAAAAAAGAAAGTGAATTAAAAACAAACAAACCTGGATAGGGCAAAACAAGCAAATGAATGTAAAAACAAAGAGCCAAAGACAAAGTACAAGAAACACATACAGGCACAGAGACACACATATTGGCAAACACAGAAAGCCCACTAAACACAATATTGGTAACCATAATATATAATCAAAAGACTTGTAGAGTAAGAAAAAGAAACCTCCAAAATACCATTAAGTTTGTTTTGTGTTGGCTTTCTACTGCTTGGCATTGGGTTTGGTCTTAAGAGTGGCTTGTCTACCCAGAGAGACTCTGTTAGAGAAAACCAAATTTTCATCTGTGGGTGTTTATCAATTGGGGATGGCTTCTGGGTTACAGGGTTTGGGCCTGTTCACTTCACCTCTCAGCACTGGGACCCCATTTGGCCTAGAGCAGAGCAGGCCCTGTGTGTGCTGCCACAGACTATGAGATCATATGTGCATCAGCTTTGCTGTGTTCAGAATGCCCCATGTCCTTGGTATTCTAAATTCTCTCTGGCTCTCATGGTCTTTCTGCCTCCTCTTCTGCAGGGTTCCCTGAGCTGTGAGGAGAGGGACTTTATGGAAATGCCCATTTATGACAGAGTGTTCCAAGGTCTTTCACACACTGAACAATGTCCTGCTGTGGGTTTCTGTACATGTTCCCATCTCCTGTAGCAGGAAACTCCTCTGATCCATGTCTAAAGAACATTGATCTATGAGTACAGCAAAATGTCACTAGGAGTCATTTTATTGCTGTGTTCCTTTAACAGAACAGTAGCATCTTGTTTTCTCCTAGCTCTCTGGCAGATATAGTTTCAGGCTCTTTGCCACCTGAGCAGCATTGAGAATGGATTGTATCTCATGGAGTGGGACTTAATCCAATCATATATTAGCTGATGTCTTTGGTTTGTGAAGAGACACCATGACCACGGCAACTCTTATAAAGGAAAACATTTAACTGGTGGCATCTTAGAGTTCAGAGATTAAGTCCATTATCATCAAGGTGGGACATAGTGGTGTATAGGCAGAAATGTTGCTGTGAAGGAGTTGAGAGTTCTATATCTTACAGACAGCAAGAAGTAGTCTGAGATTCTGGGAAGTATTTTGAGCACATATGAGACCTCAAAGCCTACCTCTACAGTGAAACACTTTCTCTGACAAGACCACATCTACTCCACAAGGCCACACCTCCTAATAGTGCCACTCCCTTTGGGGACCATCTTCTTCCAAACTACCATGGTTGATTATTCTCACAAGCCTTGCCCCACTATTACACCAGCAAATCTTGCATGCAGATCACCATTGCAGTTTGATGGGTCTGCAGCTGCATTGGTGCCTACCTTTCTCCTTTGGTAGGCTGTGCAGTACCTTCCAGTGACCTGAGATGGGTTTCTGTTTCAAAAGAAGTTGAGGAAAAGTAACAGATACATATGCGTATGCTTTCTCTATTTAAGGAGCAAAATATGATTCTCACATGAACATTGAACGAAACACTTCTTGTTCTCTGTGAGGCATCTGGTTTTCCTTCATTCTGCTTCAGAATCTATGTTTACCCTTCAGAGTCTTCAGGAAAATGAAATATGTGTATTTCTGGCTTGTTTTTTCTCTTTTTATTTTTAAATAATTTTTGTTTTTCGAAATTATAATATAATTACATCATGTACCCTTTTCCTTTCCTCTCTCCCATATATCTTTTCTTGCTTTCTTTCAAATTCATGGCCTCTTTAATTGTTATTTGTTGTCACATGCAAATATGTATTTACATATATATTCCTAAATACATAAACAATCTCCTCAGTCTGTAAAATTTTGCTTGTACATATATGATTTCAAGACTGACCATTTGATACTATAAAACTGATTGATGGTAGAAGAGTTTTTCTCCCCTTCTCAGCATTCCTTAGTTGCCTGTTGGTCTTAGTATAGTGTTGGGTATTGATGTTGTCTTTGTTCAGGTTAGGTTTAGGTTGTCGTGCTGGTGAGACTTTATGTGCTATAGCTTTTGACAGTCTCAGCAGACACAATTACACCTTGTCCTCTTTCCCTCCTCCGCCACACGATCCCTAAGATCCCTTTGTTCACCTCAGCAAAGCAAAAAAAATGCTACCAGAAATATTTTCTCCATAGTCAAGAAATAAAATCTTGGTTTTTTATGTTGTTCTTGTTGTTTTATTTTATTATTAATATTTTTTTTTGAGACAGGTTTCTCTGTGTATCCCTGGATATCATGAAACTTGCTCTGGAGACTAGGTAGCCTGGCATCGAACTTGGAGATCTACCTACTTTTGCCTCCCAACTGTTAGAATTGAAGGTGCATACCACCACCACCTGGAGAAGTAAAATCTTTTTAAGGACTGAAAAGTTCTAACTTTTTGTTACACTATGTGATGTTATTTAAGGTGATGGCTTAGAGGTAAATCCAAGGTGTGCTCTCCATTATAAATGGTTAGAAAGACAGGAAATATACTTGAGTCATAGTAGTATGGACTCCATTTTATTTACTATAATACATCACTTTTTTTTTCTAGTGTTAGAAACCAGTGACTAAACACCCAGAAATTGCTTTTTAAAATGCTGAGAAATCCTGCCAACTTCAGAAAAGTGCTGGTTCTCATCACAGCATCTTGACTTAAATATAAAGGCACTAAAAATATATCTTTCCATTCAATTATAGATTTCCAATATATAATATAATCCATGGGGCTAAAATGTATCTACAGCATGCTTCTTTTTATGAGTGGTAATGATTATATTAATGAAAATACAAATTATTTAAATGAGATTTATTAGAAAAAGAAATGTTTGATTTTTTGAGTATATATATATGTGTGTAAATTCATTTGGTGGTGCATGTGTGTACATGTATGGAGGCCAGAGGTCAGCCTTAGGTGTCGTTTCTTAGGATCTATCCATCAGCCTTTGTGAGATAAGGTATTTCATTTGATTGAAGCTTGCTGAGTAGACAAGGGTGGCCAGCCATCAGGACTGAGTCTACCTACTATGTCCATCTCTTAAGCACTGAGAGATACCACCATGCTTAGATTAAAGCGATATTTCTGTGGGCTCTTGGGATTCAACTCAGGACTTTATGCTTGGAAGCAAGCACATTACTGACTGAGTCATCTTCTTGCCCAAATTTCATATCTTAAGGAAATAGTTTCATGTGTCCAATTTTTTTTATGCTTGATTTTTATTTTTTGTTTGGTTGTTGCCTTTAAGATTTTTTGTTGTTTTCAAGACAGGGTTTCTCTATAGCTTTGGAGCCTGTCTTGGAACTAGCTCTTGAGCTCAAGGTTGGCCTTGAACTCACAGAGATCTGCCTGCCTCTGCCTCCTAAGGGCTGGGATTAAAGACGTGCACCACCACTGCCTAGCTAAGATTTTTTTTTAAAGTAGCTTTTATGTTTTGTTTCACATTGAACTGACAGGTATCATTTGTTATTTTGTAATTTTGTTCTGTAAGGTATTAATGCTAGTAATATTTTTAGTATTGTAATAATAACTAAGAATCCAAATAATCTGGTTCCTAAGTTAAACTGTCAATTATATTTCATTGAAGATGTTTAAAAATGTTTGATTACAAAATGAAAATATTTTATGAGGAAAAGCTGTTTCTTAAATGTATACATATTTATTTACATTATATATTTTATATAATTTATATTTAATTTGAGTGATAGTCTTTCTGATTGGGGAGATGAATCAGCTGACCACTCATTTGTTTATTTCAGAAATAGGCTTTGAGTGACAATTGGTTATGGCATACCTGACAGTTTATGGATAAGTGCTGTGAATATGTATGAAAACAAAATCTACTTTTTTCAACATATATTGAACAAATAATCCTAAAAAACAACACAATTTAAGGCAGGGCAATGAATTTACAGACAGACTCTTCTGTGTTTGAACTTGTTTCTGATACAAAGCAGTTGTGCCAAATGCCACAAAGACACCAAAGGAGGACAGAGACAGGTTCCTCCACTGATGCCTGAAGTAAGTAGGCCTGCACCATGAAGTCATTATCATAGTCTTGTAGGTACACATAATTAATTGTTGAAGTGTTATTTTATAGTCTCTTGTTATAGTCAAGATTAATTTGACTAAATTATTGAATATTGAACAACAAACAATACAGCACTATGATACTGATTTATAATTATTCATATTTAAATAACTTCAGAAAATGAAAATTGCATTTGCACCTCAAAAAGCAGCTCTGGCTGTGAGGATAAAAAAAAGATTATGTTTAGAGTTAGAGGCGAGAGCTCTAATGCTTTATCAAATTTAAAACTGTAAGTTTTAAGATATATAAGTATTTAATATATAAATATATATAAGTTTTAAATATATGTATTTTATATATATATAAACATATTTATTTATGTAAGGAAAATCATAAATTTATCAGACCTCTCTCTCCTTCTCTCTGTCTCTGTCTCTCTCTCTCTCTCTCTCTCTCTCGTGTGTGTGTGTGTGTGTGTGTGTGTGTGTGTGTGAAGGAGATCAGAAGAAAGCCTATAACTTATATGAAGACAGTAAATATTTGCTTATTAGTTTAAAAAGTTACAAACTATGAAAGTGGAAAATCACAATGTAGATCTTTTTATTCTCGGTTTTCTTGTCCTTCAGCTAATCTGTAGTTTAAATGTGTTCAAAACTTCTAAAGTTAGACCTATATAAGGTCTATTGCATTGAGTTATCATAATCCGTGTTAGGATGTTTCTCTCAGCAATCTTGGAGTTCTTATTCAGTGATAACAACTGTGTCTCATTTTTATTTTTTTCACCTATTTTAAAGAAAGATTTGTCATTAAGCTACCTTCCAAAATTTGGAAAATTTCAGGATCAGAATTATAATTTTTTTCATTTTTGAATGTCATTTTGAAACACATTAGCCACATACAATATTCCTAAAAGAGAACTTGTTGAAATTTAGTTTTGAGGAGCAGAATTTACATGATGTCAATTCAATATTGGATTGAATTGTAGCTTCTATTACCATATATATAATCTACAAGAAATTAATTTTGATATATAATAGTTCAATTGTGAAAGACCCTCAGAGTGGTCTTATCGCCGAGGAGCCCCCAGACTCAATAACCAGGCCGTTCAGATGCAAAAGCACGAGGTTTAATTCACGATTTACATTTGCGCAAGCGGGTGCCCAGCTTTGGGATAGCCAAGCGCCCCAAGTATCCATGCAAACAAGTTTTTATAGACAAAATCACAAGTTTTACATAAATTATAATATGGGGTACGGGTACAATTGGGATTGGTCTAGATCTTCAACCCAGAATGAAATTAACATAGTTCAGCCTATTCCCAGAAAAACCTTGAATACGTGACAAGCTGCCTGTTCCATTGTGACTCAGTTTACACTCTGGTAATCATTCACTATGACCGGTTCTGATAATCATCTGTTTAGAAGAAT